>JBBDHG010000332.1:120000-204855 GCA_037951165.1 Lophius americanus
GCGATCAAAATTTGGTGACGTAGCGTGTTTCACAACATTTACACATAAATAAATAATAAGCCTCATCGGGCTGAACAGAGACGCTGAAGTGGAAGGAGCAGGAAGCGAGCGGGAGGCGAGCGGGAGGCGAGCGGGAGGCGAGCGGGAGGCGAGCAGCTACAATCATGACCTCAAACCATAATCAGAATTATTTCATTATTAACATCTCTCTCTCTTTTGAGAAATGCACTTTTCATACTCAGCAGTGGGAATATTTGACCTTTGACCTTTGGGACATGAGGTTGTTCTTTTTCCCTGCCGTGTTCACGTATGACGTTCCGTTTGGATTTTGGACAGATGTGAAGTGTCCAAATCTATTCATGGCCTCTGTGTTTGCCCTCGGGTCAACTGTCCTGCTCTGTTAGCACCTTAAAGGTCCAGTGCGTAGAATTAAGGGGGGGCTTTAAGGGGTATCTCTTTCTCTGTCTGAATAAATGGAATATAATATTCAGAATTATGTTTTTTGTGTTGGTGTCAGCTGGAAGTAAGCTTTTTTTTTAACGTTTGTTTAGACTTTTTTTATTATTTTTTTTATCTCCATGGACTACACGGAGGATTTTCACGTTTTAATTTGTTATTTGTTACCGTGTTTGTAAAAATGGAGGATCACTCTTATTATTTGGAGAAAGCAACGGAGCGCCAAGCCTCGCCGTCAAAGCGAACATGAAGACTCATGAAAACTTTAAGATGTAAATAGAGGCGTCCGACAACCCGGAGAATTCAACTCGGCTCGGCGCCGCCAGCCTCCTTCCCGGCAGGGATTAACACGATACCGTTTCTTCGCCAAATTGTCGGTAATGATCTCATAAATCACAAAAAAATAAATGTAAAAATAAAAATATTGCAATGTCGGTATTTTCTGGTATTGCGACTTACTCCTTCCAGTGGACGATCTTCACAGCGTAATACTTGTTTATCAACATTTGTCTTGCACTGTAAACACGACCGAAGGCCCCCGAGCCGAGCAACTTGACGGAGTCAAAAGTTTCCATAAACCTGTTGAGACAAAAAAAAAACATTGTTTCAGCCCAAAAACAGGCAGATTGGGATTTTAGAGAAAACTACAAAAATGTGATTGACTGTAGACTAATAAATAATTAAAGCACTAACTTAAACCGACGGCGGTGTGAAAAATGGCGCTAATCTAACCTAATCTAGATTTTTTGTTTTTGATTTCCATACCTTGGCATTAGCTTTGCCTCACTTTGACTCGTTCCTGGTTTCTTGGTTTTAAAATTGATGGGTTCCTTGATGAGTAGAAAAGAAAAAGCAGAGTCAAAAGGTGAAGACGAGAGAAACCCAACACCGTGAAATAAACTGCCGTAACTTTGTGTCCGACCTCTTTGCTGTCGGAAAATTTTGCTGCAATTCTGACAAGGAAAGAAAATGAGAGAAAATAATTATTCTTGTTATAAAAGAAACAACATCAGGGGAAATAATCATAAATATTTATGCCTCACCTTCTCTTGGGCTTATTTTCCGGACTTTGAATCTTCGCGAAGGGAAAACAGGAAAACACAGCAGTTTATATTTCAACGTACATATCAGCCATAACATTACAACCACCTGCCTCATACCGTGATTAAACAGCTGCGTGGTTCACAGTGGGTTCTGACACCGTTCTACCAGAACCAGCATGAACTCTTTCAGCGATCTGTGGCAATTCTGTGCGATATGAAGACTAGCGACGCCTACGCTTGATGCCAGAATGCGAGCATTGGGCGCTAGATACAGGGCCTCGGCCGCAGCACTCCTCTCAGGCTATCGAGGGCAGCCAAAACATTATAACCACTGAGAAAATAGTCTCAGCTATGACATCGGGAGTACTGGAGCGTCTGGCCATAACATTACAACCACTGACAAAATAGCTAAGGCTAAGATTTAAGACCTTTTAATGGATTCAGAAAAACATGTAACAGGGTTTCTTTCCTGGCCCACATTCCATCTTTCAACCAAATTTTGGGGGGGGGAAATCAGTCGGTAATGTTTTGTAATTCTGCCAACAAGTCACCAAAACGACGTGGGGAAAACATAACCTCACTGGCGGAGGCATTGACAGACCTGATCTCTGCCAGGAATCGAAGAATTGGTTAAAACAACCGAGTCACTTGCAGTCTGGGGCGTGTGATTTGGGTTTTCTTCACAGGGCTTCCTTCAGGAAGACAACGAGACACATTAACATCTTCGATATGAAGCCGAACCATCGACGTGTCGCTCAGTCAGTGTCTTACTGGTTTTTCGAGGGCATGGACCGCCTGCTTGGTGTAGCGTCATCAGACACAGCTGAGCTGTAAGATAACTGAGAGGACAAAGGTCATGTTGTGTCGGTATTTAGAACCCTGCTTTGCAAGAACTGCTGACTGCAGCGATATAAGCTGCAGCATTAGAGTAATAAACATTATTATGAAATAAAGTTAACACTGTATCACGTAACCATAACGTGTTCTGAAGCTGAAGCACGTTAGCACTAGTAGCGGAGGAAATATTTAACTCGAGTAAGCTCACTACAAGGGATGAGGTCAATTATTTCAACAGCAATTTTTAAATGGGAACTCGAGGATTTATTCTAGCCGAGGCCAATATTTATTCTTCGCTGAAAAAAAACGCGGTCCTCCCCGACAAAAAGGGTATATCCGTCAAAAAAGTCCCCAATCCCCTGCATTTGTTCAAGCGATCCCCCTGATTTATCCACTCAAATTAAATGCAAAGTTATTTTCATGTTTTTGTCCTCCAGTCGATTCATATGCTCCAGATTTGGACTAAATCGGAACTATAGTTGATTAATTATAGCCCAAAACATTTTGGTGGTAAAGTTCAACCATAGTGTCAGAAATATACAACCTGACTTTTCTAAAAATGTGTCAAATTCTTCCTCACACGATGTCCATAGGAGTTTTTCACAAAGAAGCTCCCCCTAGTGAGTGAAATATGAACTTTTAGAGTCAAATATTAAACAATAGCGGTTTCCGTGAGTCAATTAATAAACACCAAATTTGGACTTAACCGGGACAAAGGTTGAGAAATTATGGCCGAAAAACTGGCTGTATATTTCTAGTGTCGGAAATATACAGCCGAACCTATCCTGAAATCACTCCAGTTCTTCCTCACACTAAGGTCTATGCGAGGCAAAAATTTGAAAATGATCCGTGAGGCAGTTATCGAGTTATCGCGTTAGCATGAAGGATCCGCCGTGGCAGTGACAATTCCATAACATTCCCGACTTTTCGAGGACACAATGAAGCGATCTGGCAAAGTTTGAACATCAAAGCCCTACAATGTAATCCTGAAACCGGTCTTCACCACTTACTGGCTCATAATAGTGTCTGAAAACAAGGATCCCACATCGTAAGGCGAACGTTTTAAGAGTTAGCGTAGTAACTGATGGCGAAATAAAAAGCTCCGGAAACAGACCCGGCGATCCTTCAAAAGGTCCAACAACCATTTGTTACTGAAAATGAACCAATTTCAAAATACCTGGCTGTCCCAGTCGGATTCTTCCTTCAGGGCGTACCAGGCCAGCTGAGCCGCATTCTGTTTGGCCTCCTTAATATTCCTTCCCTCACCCATGGGGTAATCCTTACCGTTGACCACCAGTTTCATCCAAAACCTGTAAAGTGGGAGAGGAAATATTAGGAACTTTGTGTTAAGATGTTTTTTTTTCTTAAAACCATCAAGGTCGTCGGCTTATTTGCTGGAAACACAAGTGCGGGGAACCTCCAGTCCAACTCTCTCGGAGGCTAGCAAGAAAGACGCCACTGCCGCCGCTAGCACTTTCAATGGAACAAAGTCATCGGGGACATGAGACCAAATATATAATATATAATAATATGGCTAATATTTTTGGCTACTAGGATGCGTGTGACGCAGCAGGACAGAAAGCCTTAGTGAACAGCCACTCATACCCACTGTGAAGTCTGGTGGTGGACTTCCGATGCAGTTGGGCTTGTTTTTTACCCTGGAATTTTTGTTAAAAGACCCGGTTCCATAGACTCCATCGAATAATTCCAACAATAACACTTGAGTCTCATTTTTTTTCTCTCTTATAAATTTCATTGTTTTCGCAGTATATTTGGCGAATAAAGTTAAAACTCACTTCGGGTTATGTGCCTGACCAGATCGGGTATCCAACTGGAAATCATGATGGAGTTTCGTTTTCTGGCAGAAGTTGTTGATGAGTCCGATGAAATTTTGCTCTCGGAAACCTTCATCACTCATCGCGCTGAAACTCTTGCTGCAACGCACAGAGACAAATCAGATAGTCAGAAAACAAATACCGAACATCTCACGTCCGATGTCACTCATTTATTTGATTCACATCATGGAGAGCATGTCGGCCAGTTTTCAGAAGACGGGCGTCGCCCTCAGTCCTTAAACCGATTGTATGACATTTCGAAAGGTTCAAATAAAACTTCGTACGCCTCGTTCAATCCATTATATCTTGTATGTTGGCTTTGATAGGACTTCAGGACTTGTGGCGTAGCTTAAGCCGCTCTGCTAACGTTAGCTTAACTTGCTAGGTTCCTCACGGTGATTAATTTCGAAGTATGTGATAGTTCTTTGTGCCAAACGTTTTTGGGGTTGAAGAGACGCCTTATTTCGTCCTTACTGGTGTTATAAATTGCGAGCTTTGTGTTTTGTCCGGTTTACGCGTGTAATGTTTGGAGTCATGCTAGCTAATGCTGGGTGTGCGTGCGCCTCCCATGCGTGCAACCGGCCTCAAGTGAGGCTGATCAGCCGATTTCCTCGAAAGTCCGGTGCCGATCGATCGACCGAAACGTGAAATACAATATTGGAACGTAAAAAACAAAGAAATTATGTTTCTCCTACACACTTCAGAGAGAAAAGGATCAAATAAATAAAACAGGCAGAGACATAGACACCTGCTGCATGCTGGGAGTTGAAGTTTCAACGAGATACGACGCAAATAGATGAACTAAATGTGATTAACTTTGGATGATAATTTTGAAAAAAAAAAAATCTTTTGGCAGATTTGACTTTGGGCTCAGCGCACACCCCCAACAGAACCATGGCCGAATCGGGGGCAGAGCCAGAACCTGCTCACCTGGTGTCGGTTTTACTCTGGTCTGGAGTTTGATTCACTTTGTCCTCCGTTGTACTTGTTGAGAAAGATTTGTCCTCTCCAGCCTTAGAAATAAGAACAAATGACTCAAGAAATGAAATAAGAGATTGACGTGCCGCTCCAGTAACATTTAAAAATCTCAGCCAATCAGAGACAAGCAGGTCCGTTCCTTCCCGCCCTCCGTATCTTTCTTGGACTTGATGGAAGCCGAGGGAAACCAGTGTGCGCCGCCACAAACTAACCTGAGCCGTGTTAGTGGCATGTAGCTCGTGATAAACAAGCTTGGCTGCTTCCTCCTTCGCCTCCTTTTTCGTTTTCCCGGTGACAGTCGGATATTCTTTCTCGCCGACCAGGAAGGCACAGCATCTAAGATCAAACAAACGTCATTCTACATTGAGAAAAACTTACAGAAAAACCGAAGAATCGTATTATGATAACAAAACTTAGACTTATTCGCTGTTGTACCACACTGCGAGGATTTATCCTTGAAGAGTCCCCAAGCCCCTGCGTTGTACGAGCAAACATGAACTACTGAAATAGAATTTGGTATATACAAGATAGATCCCTTCCAGTCGACTCATATGCAACAAATTTGGACTAAATGAGGAAGTTATGTCCGCCAAAACAGTGTTTTTTGAAAAAAATAAAATCTTTATTGTGAGATATGGTGCGAGACAAAATCATAGGTTAAACCCATATTTAAAAAAAAAATAAAAAGACAATAGAAATTGGAAAAAAACATTTAGTCTGCTATTTTCTGTTAAAAATAAAGTTTATCATTTCTCCTCTTACATTTTTTTTTTGTTTTCAAAATATTTTCAATTATATTCGAAAAAAATTATGTTGAAAAAAAGAATAAGAGACACATTTATAGGTTCATTTATTTTTAAATGTAAGGATTTGCCTGGGGGTTCAGCTTCCATATAGAATCTTCCAATTTTGAGTGAACCTGACTCTCTGCGTAAAAGAAGAGCAACAGCAGAATCAGCATAAACCCGGGGGCTCAGCACTGCCCCCCGCAGTGAGGCAGAGGTACTGCGGCCTCACCTCCTGCTTTTTCATTACGGCTTTATGTCGCATCAGCAGGGCTAAATATCTTCTACGCATACGTGAAATACGTGATCTACTCTATAGAAGGTGAGGACGTATAATAAAAGGTTTTACAAATGTTAAATAGGTACAAAGGCTCGACCCAGTTTGTGAGGTTAAGATGTGAGTGAATGAAGGTGCGGTGTGGAGACTCACACAGAGGCGTTATTTGGTCCCACTCTGGTCGACTCCACGGCCTTTATCAACAGCCTGTTCTTATGGCCGTATTCGTTGAGCCAGCAGACGTAGTTGGTCTGTGTGATGGTCGTCTGAACACCTGTTGAAGTATCACCTTCCTTTGGACCCTCTGGGGGGTCTTCAGTCTGTCAGGGTGACGAGAGACATGTGTCACCAATCTGCTGTGTGGGGGTTTTGACATTTCCACTATGGAAGATTTGAAAAAAAGTTGCAATAAAGCTTCACGAGGTTCTCACAATATCAAGCGTTTCTTCAAACAAGACCTTCACGGCGTTCTCGGCTGCTTTCTGCCGGGCTTCCTTCTTGTTCTTCCCCACACCCGGTGGGTAGTCTTTCCCACCGACCATCACTCTTACGGTGAATCTGAAACGAGTTCCAGGACGTGTTAATTTATAATATGTGAACGATGATGTGACGTGGACACAGTTTGGAACGCCTTCTGTCCATCTCAGGCTAAATTGTGTTTCATCTCCAAACCAAATCTAACATCAAACGAGGAAACGAGGAGGAAGGTAAACAGCAAGAAGGTTGCGGGTTCAAGCCCAGCTCTTCTGCCGTGTTGTCTGATTGGCTGGATCACCAGACAGCAGCGGTCAGTCGGCGCCCGGATGAAGATGATGGTGGAAAGACAGCATAAAAAAAAAGTCAACTCCAGAAAATGACGACCCTGAACAGGAACAGGGACTTTTGTTTGCTAACCTTGGTCTTTGTTTACTACTTGTTTATTACATAATCGCACGACAAACCAACATAAATGACTTGAGGACTTCCTCCCCGTACACATCCCAGAAAAGTCCACAATCCCCTGCGTTGTACAAGCAAACCCCCCTGATTGAACTCCTCCAATTTAATGTGAAGCTATGTCCCAAAAGGTGTTTTCCCCCTAGTGAGTAAAATATAATAAGTATAATATAACTACCAATAATAACTTTAAGAGGAAAATATGATGTAAACAAGACGGATCTCCTTCAGTCGATTTATAAGCACCAAAATTGGACTGAATTGGACCCACGGTGGAGAAATGAGGGTCCGACAACTTTCCGAGATAATAGAATCAGAATAATAGAATACTCAGAATATATATACTCAGAGTATATGTATACTCAGAGTATATGTATACTCAGAGTATATGTATACTCAGAGTATCTGTATACTCAGAGTATATGTATACTCAGAGTATATGTATACTCAGAGTATCTGTATACTCAGAGTACATGTATACTCAGAGTACATGTATACTCAGAGTACATGTATACTCAGAGTATATGTACAGTCAGAGTAGATGTATACTCAGAGTATCTGTATACTCAGAGTATATGTATACTCAGAGTATATGTACAGTCAGAGTAGATGTATACTCAGAGTATCTGTATACTCAGAGTACATGTATACTCAGAGTATATGTATACTCAGAGTACATGTATACTCAGAGTACATGTATACTCAGAGTATATGTACAGTCAGAGTATATATATACTATATATATGTACTGCAGTCATTCAAATGTTTATTTCCGCCTTCCATCTCAGTTCATATCACTCGATGACGTTTAAAATCGTGAGATTATTCTTCATTATCGTGGACTGGTTGTTGTTTGAGATTCTGACAGTAGATCGGATAGAAGATCTCGGTTTATCTCGCCACATGAAGTGACGTCAACCTTGAGAATGTGGGAGACCTCCGGCCCAAAACCACCTCACCCTATTAAAAGAGCCGATTTAAAAGAATATATCACCCAGTCCGTCTGAATAAACTCCAAATGTCTACAAATCACACATTCCAGCGTAACTCTGTCGGTCGTACACGACTGATGACATGCAGCTCACGTTCTCAGGTGATCGGGACCAACACAGGCGACGTCCTCATATCTCAGCACCGACGCGGTTTTCTGCGAATACTCGTTCAGCCGAGCCAAGTAGTTTTTCGCTTCCATCACATCAAATATACAATTTCCTAATATGTCAACTCAAATCTTATAAAAGTTCAAATGCAGCCCTAGTTTCGGGTCGGTGCGTCTTTTCCTGTTTTTGGTCCGGCTCCCGGTCTCCTCTGCAAGGATCCCTTTCGATTTAGGCTTCATACGCACTAAGTTTCGTTTTCCCGGTAAATGTTACTTGTCATGGCAGCCTGGCACGGAAATACTGAACGTGAGTCAGTACATATATCAGAATATTTCTTATTAGGGGCGAAACTAGAATAATTATGATTACTATCAGTATTATTCTGAAACTAAATTGCTATTTTTGAGAAAATGTGTTTGTTGTGGTGTCCAGTTGAATTGTTTTCAGGATTTTTTTTATAGTCGCTTTCCGTTTCCGGTGTTTTGAAATGCTCTTATTCTGAAGGGCAAAGCGGAAAACAAGACGAACCATTTTCATTAAAGTGTTCTAGCTTGCTGAATAAAGAGTGGGCAGCTTTTAAGATTACATTTTTTCGGTAAAGACATTTTACTTGATTTTAAAGACACAAATCTGATTCCAAAGGGTTGAATGCAATTCAGCAGTCTGTCCACGATCCACGTCTCTCACACATAGAATTTAAAATCTATGTGAGTTATTACTTGACGTGTTCCTACATTACTTCTGCAACTCAAATTTTATAAAAGTAGTGAATATTAGTGTCATCCCCAAGCGAGTATTAATAAAAAGCGCTCTATAAATAAAATGTATTATTATTATTATTAGAGGATTATGTCTTCTGTTGAGAAGAAATTATACTGACATGAGGAGGAATTCCAATAACATTTGAATTTTAAGAGCTATATAAAGTCATTTATTGGGCACTACATATACAGAAAGGCAAAACAATAAAACAAGGTATAGAGGCATAGTAGGTTAGTTAAATAAATCGAACGGAGAGAAAGTTCTTTATTAAAATCAGCAAGAAAAAAAATAAAACAACGTGTAATTCTTCTCATATTCAATGAAAACACGTTTCCCATCTTTTCAGGTACATACCTTAAAGAGCAAAACATACCCAACGTCTTGACAGTTTCAAGACAGACAAACAACATAAACGGTGATATCCGTCCAGACATTAACATCAGGATCACATTATTGTCCTAAAGCTCACACTGTAGAAAGCAAGTCCAAGGAGCCTCTTCCTCAGTGTTCTGTACCGGCTTTCACTCACACACTCCCACGTTTACGGAATGCCCTTTCTCTTAAGGTCATTCGTGGTCTGCTGACGTATCGCCGGGACAGCTTGCACACAAGTCCTCCTCATCTGTGGGGAAAACAAACAAACAAACACATCTGCAAATGCAGTAAGAACAACAAAAGAACTAAATCCATGATGTCATCGCTCTTACCGTTATAGGTGGTCCCACACCAGATGCAGTAAAAATGGACTCCTCTTAAATAGGATGTCAGGATTTGCAGCTTGTCAAAGGACTGTAACAGAGACGCAAACATCCTTGAGTCTTGATTTATCACCACAGAATCTTTCCGCATAAATCGGTTGGACCACGAAGTTGAGGCATCGACATAATCGCATACGTTTATATATTCCGTTTGCACGTTATATCACTTAAAAACACAAATCCCATTGTTCAGGAAAGACGGAAAACAACACACTAACCGTTAATTCCACGATCTCATCTTGTTCCTCCTCCTCCTCCTCCTCCTCCTCCTCCTCCTCCTCCTCTTCAGGACTGTCTTCATCGTCTTTAGTCTCCACTTTGGGCCAGTACCAGTCTTCCCTGGCGACCCTGATGCCCTGACGGACAATAAAGGCAGCATATTCACACACAGACGCCCGATTTCTTTTTATTAATATAGTGTGAAATGTTCGTATATGTGACAGCACTGCCAATATTCTTCAAAACCTTCTGACTGTCCAGCTGCTCACAGGCTCCTTGACTTCTCCTGAGATCTCCTTCAATCTTTCGTTCCTCTCTCTCCGTCCTTACCCTTGACCTGAAATAAGAAATCACAAAATGACGCACAGACTATCAGAAAGACTCATCTGATGTAAATGAGACCATGTTTAGAGGCACAGTGTCGTGAACCTCACCGGAAATCTTCCATGGATTTGGCATCGTTTCGTTGTTTGGCTCGCGCTTTCTGCCGATAATGTTCAAGTTCCTCCTCAGCTTTTCTTTTCTTCACCTCTTCCATCCCAACGCCACCTCGGTCTGACGCATGTATACGGAGAAAAAACTGCATCAGACATCACACCAGGATTCTACTTGTTATGTAATACAATATAGAATGGGCAAATGCGATGCCTACCGGTTTTTAAAGTCAAAGGAATTGGATCAACTCTTCCTTTACCTGGAGAAGAAACAGAGATTATTACTGATAGACACAACATCGTGCAACATGTCAATAAACACATAATGCCATCATTTGCAATTCCTTGACAGACAGACAGATATTTTATGGCCATTGCATAATAAAATATAAAAAAAACCTCTTACTACAATGGACAACAAAAGGAATAGGAATATTAATATCAGAGATTTCTGTGTCATATTTGGTTTAAGAATATGAATGTCCTCTTCCTCATTAGACTTGATTAACCGTGTTTACTGACAATGATTTTCCAAAAATGTTCTTGAGCCCGCGACGTAATAATATGCTTTACAGGATGACGTTGGATTTTAATACAGCGCCACAAAAGTCAAAGGTCACAGGCATTCAATGTTGGTTTTCATCCTCACCCCTTTTATTTGTAGATTCAGCCAAATTCTACGAAATGTTTTGATGATATTATTGACTGTAAGCGGCGAGATCCTAAAATTGCTCGCAATGGCATGCTGAGAAAATTTGTTTTTAAACCGCGGGAAAATTTCCAGATTTTCATAAGGTGCTTATGAATGTTTTTTTTTTTTTACTATATCATTTCCATTCTTTACAGTGCAATAAGCTGTAACCAATAAATCTCTCCAACAGCGGCATTCTACAACACAGAAATAGACATAAAATTCTCAATAGCAATGATTTTGGCGCAGAACAACTTTATAACTACTGTACTGTTTTCATTTGAACTCAATGTCAAGACTTCTTTTTGTTAAGTTATTAGGGAGTTTCCAACATTTTGGAATCCAGTTTGTTGAAAACAGAGACAAAACAACAACTCTGTGAATAAGAAACTTACTTGTTTACCTCTGCACACAAGAAACTTACCCTCCTTCCCCAGACCTTGACCAGCTTTGTAACCCATTTTCTGCAGAAGTGCAAATCCCTTGTTCCCGGTGCTGATGGAATTCTGCAGAGCCGCCTCTCTGTGTTCCTTCTCCTGCTCCTTTATGGGTTTCAGGCGGTTCTTGACGTTTAACTCCTTGCGCCTCACATCCTTCTTTAACTCTTCTTTTACTCGCCTTACCATGCTCACACCTGGTTTCACATCTTGTCTGGCAGATACAGATACACATTTATTGAAACGAGACGACAATTAATAGCAATAACTGAAAACTATTAAATCCATTAGTGTTTGCTTTCACGTGGAAGACATTATAGAACATTAAACTACATTATGCTGCCTGATCTGACCAACGTCGACACCACCAGGTTTCAAAAGGTAAACATGAGAGCACTTACATTTTACCGAGAAATGCATCGGACATATAGTCCTCTTCCTCGTCAGACATTATGAATAACCAAATTAAGTGAAATGTCTGGGGGAAAACGCAGTAATAGCGCCTAGGTTTTCCCTCTGTTGTCCGGTTGTATGGTTTGATTTGCTGCGCTGTTATTTGGTACGGTCACAAATACATTTCGAGTGACTACTGGTCACTAAAAAGGTTCCGGTTTTGTTTTTATAATCTAAAATGTGTCAAATTTATATACTTTGAGTGCACAGAGATACATTTAAAATGCGTGTAAATAAAGCAGACCATTTTTCTGAATTATAAGTTGTGTCCAAAATGAGTTTAATTGGTTTGACATCGGACAAAGTTGAATGAGACACCACCGATAGTTGTCATCATTCATCCTGGGTTGCCGACACACAGGTAGGATGATGAAGGAACTGTTTATGCATAGCTTTTAACTCACCAATGTACTGTTGTAATGTTTTTAACGTCTGGTAATCTTAAAATGACTACGATGGATAGCAAACGGGGTGTTTTTCGTGCGTGTTTGGCCGGAGTGAAGCTTGCTCCTTGAAGGAACTAGCAAGCTAGCTTGGGGCAGCTGTCAACACGGAACAACAATATGTTACTCAGCTTTGACATTGAGGTTTCTCTATATTTCAGAAATCAAATAAGCTCGGCTTGAATATATAAAGCAGTGACAACTATTGCATCTTTATATTTTAATGGATAATTGTATCCAAGCCTCCGCAAGAACGTCGAATGTCCAAGGATCTTAAGTGACTGTGGTTGAATGGTTTCCAGGTGATTGGACCAAGAAGTGGAAGAAAAGACTTCTACCGACAAGGGACATTCCCTCATATATAATTGCAGAGGTGAGACTCTGACCGAGAAAGTCCTCGCCATGGAGCTGGCTCACAGTCTGCTGCTTAACGAAGATGCCCTGGCCCAGATCACTGAAGCAAAGAGGCCTGTATTCATCTTCGAATGGCTCCGCTTCCTGGACAAAGTCCTTGTAGCAGCAAACAGGGTGACTATTCACATTTCCCCATTCTTTTTGTGAATGGATTTCAAACATTATCCATTTTTTTCATCTTGCTGTGCATTTGATTGGCAGGTGGATGTGAAGGAGAAACAGAAGAAGTTGGTGGAGCAGCTGACTGGACTTATCAGCAGTGCTCCCGGACCACCAATGAGGAAACTACTGGCCAAAAACCTTGCTACCATCTACAGCATCGGGGACACCTTCACGGTTTTCCAGACTCTGGATAAATGTAATGAGATCATCAAAAGCAAGGATGACACAGCGACTTATTTGCCGACAAAACTGTAAGATCCAATTTTATCGCATCACTTTTTATTTTTATTTGCTGTTTTTTTTCCCGTACAGTTGGTGTGTATATAAATATATACTGTTTATATTCTGCTTCAACTGATAATTAAGGTATAAGCTTTTTTGTGTGGCTTTTAGTGTTTCGAACATATAATGAAGGCATTGATCCTGCAATGCTGTAATATAGATATGAGCTTTGAGGTTAGATCCAAATTATGATGCAGGCTATTATGGTGTTAAAGTCAATAAAATAGATCTAAATTTATCATTAACAAGTGTAAATGTTGTGAAGAAGACGCTTTTGGAATTTGATGTGTGCGAGTTCCACATCAATTAAAAGACGTCTGAGCTTACGCTGTTCCGTTTCATCTGATGATCCATTGAATATGAGGATTTTCATTAAAGTGGTCTCCTCAGGGGTCTCCTCTAACCATTTCCTTGTATTCTCTTGCAGCGCTGCAGTGGCTTGTATTGGAGCTTTTTATGAGAAGATGGGCCGGATGCTGGGAAGCTCATTTCCAGACACCATCAATAATCTTTTAAAAGCATTGAAGAGTGCAGAGGTATGCCCCTCAAGTTTGTCTCGGTTAAATTACACTCTCTCGTGGAGTTCGTTTTAACAGGTATGAACAGCGCCTCCCGACAAGTGGACCCCCCTGAAATATGGAGGCAGCAAGGAGCGAAACAGGATGTCGGATATCAAAATATGTGATTTGTCGTTATTTCTTTGTTATTGTGCCTAACAGAGAAATTTGGCCGGTTTGACTCAGTTATAGATTTCATAATCTGTTCTTGAGTTCTGCACCGGTAAGAATACAACCATAGATATAAATATACTAAAAGCACATTTAGATAGAATTGTTTTGGGAGGTGCCACAGTTTGAACGCCTCACAGAAGCTCTCCCACAAGGTTGCGACCCTATCCATGTGTTTTTTGTTTCAGATATTTTGGTATGACGTTAAAATGCAAATTCGAACCAGGAGCAAAATGTATATCTGCAAAAATATGTTTTATCTTTCACCCAAAATAAGAGAACCAAACTTAAAGTTTGAACTCCCTGGAATGCACTTTTCCATTTTCCTGCATGAGGATCGCACTTGATAATATCATTCTATCTATTTATGAGCAAAGACGGTGTTTATTCAGAATCAGGTGGAGAATGCATTTTAATCCTTCACCTTCCCTCTGTTGATCTAGTCCCAAGGAAGAGGAGAGATCCTCCTCAGCTTGCAGAAAGTGCTCAACGGACTGGGTGGAGCTGCTGCCTCCTGTCACAAAGACATCTACAAGAACGCCCGGTCTCTGCTCACCGACAGGTCCATGGCCGTACGCTGCGCAGTAGCAAAGGTCGGCCATAGAAAACGATGTAATGGAGCTATAAAGATATAACAGATGGGGTCAAAACAAAGAAAATTTGTACTTGCTTGCGTTGACTGAATTGTGGAAAATAAGGTCATTGTCGGAAAACATCACTATCACGTAATTGAAGAAACCTCATGTGAATTAAATATGAATTTTTATACATCGTAGATATGCCTATAAAACCCTTTTAATGTCCTGTTCAATTATTTGGCGGAGCTCATTTTGAGTCACTATTTCTTATTGAACAATGTGACTGACCCTGTTTATAATCTGACCCAGTGGCAGAATTATATGCTAAAGAGTAAGAGGCCCAGGATGGAGCCCTGGGGGACACCACGGGTCAAAGTGGCGGAAGAACCAACCATGGCTATTGAGAAAGTCTCATTCGATTAGTCAGCATTTGATGGCATATTAAAGCATGTGAGGACCTACTAAAGAGAATAACATAACTTGATTAAAGTGAAAAATGTCTAATATGGTTGAAATAGTTTTCTAAAAACTTGAAATTGACTGTTTTCTGTGAAATAGAAAATTTTCATCCAGAAGTAATTCGGTTAGTCAGATTTATTTTAAAACGGTTTAAAAACACGCGTGACTAAACCATTTTAAACTTTACGATACATCTTGAGAATATATATATTAGAATACATTAAATCAGTAAATGCCCTCAAAGAAGTAGAACATGCAGAGAAATAATGTTTCCATTATTTTCATGATGAGGACATTAAAGGGTTAATTAATCACCTGAATCCCTCGTCTGAATTTCTACCGTAGATGTTCCTCACACGACTTTTCTTTTTCTTGCCGGACTAGTGTCTGCTGGAACTACAGAATGAGGCGGTATTCATGTGGACCACAGAACTGGAGAACGTGGCCACTCTGTGCTTCAAAGCCTTGGAAGGATCCAACTATGGCGTTCGGGTGGCGGTGGCCAAGCTGCTGGGGACGGTCATGGCCACCGCCCTCATGCCCAAACAGGCAGCTGGTAGGTTAAAGAGTGGATCGGTGTGTCTCCTCTTTGACTGCTTTCACGTAAAGTCCACCAGATCGCCAGTTTTCTTTCATCTAAATACCCCCTCCCCCCCCGCAGTGATGCGACAGAACGTGAAGAGGGCCACTCTGGAGGAGGTGCTGGAACTGTTGGCCAACGGCTTTCTGCGAGGTGGTTCTAGCTTCCTGAAGAGCGGAGGGGAGATGTTGAAGGGTGGAGGTTCTGTCAGCAGGGAGGTGCGGGTTGGCGTCACACAGGTGAGACGACTTCTCAAACTCAACAAGGAGGCGTACGTGTGGCGCCTTTGTGCGCTCACGCTCTCCTTCGTCTTCCTCAGGCATACGTTGTGTTTGTTACAACACTTGGTGGTCAGTGGCTGGAGCGCAACTTTGCCAGGTTCCTGTCCCACGTTCTGGACCTTGTGTCTCACCCACGGGCCACGCAGACACACGTTGAGGCGGTGTACTCCCGCCGCTGTGTGTCCTTCATGCTGCGCGCCACCCTGGGGGGCTTACTCGGCGAGAAAGCCCAAATTGCCGCCGGCAAAGAAATCTGCCAAGCCATCAACAAACAAATGAGGGCTGTGGGTAAGGAGGATGGGGGGGAAATATCACGGTTCAGAGCACTACAGAGTAAGTACTCATCCATTATCATTTCTCTAATTTACTCCTCACTCAGTTTGGAGAAGTCTTGCATGGGTAGCGGCTTCCTCCATCTTCTCTTTCTGCACTCCCTCCTGGTGTCTACCTAATGTTCACCCTCTTCTTTCATTGCTTTTCATCCTCAGGCAGCAACACGATATCATGTAACAAACCCGTTGCAAGCTTGCGTTGCTGCTAGAGGTGCACCGATTGTAATTTTCTTGGTCGATCACCGATTTTCATGAAGTCCGACCGGCCGATACCGATTTTGGCCGATTCCTAAATTTTAAAATCATAATGAGTGATGCTCTTATTTTGAAGGATTACCGCTGAAGTAAAAAAGGCTGGTCGGCAATAATAATAATAATAATAATACATTTAATTTATAATGCACTTTACAATGTGTGTTTTGTATTTATTCTGACCTTTTGAAATTAAGTGTGTATCTTCCTTTAACCAATTGTATGACATTGATGTTCAGTCCGTCATATGTTATATGATGGCTTTGATCCAGGACTTCAGGGCTTGTCGCCGGCTCTGAGCTCCCGCTAGCTTTAGCCGCTCTGTTAACGTTAGCTTCTCAACTTGCTGTTCCTCGGATGATTACATTTGAAGTGTGTGATTAAGTTTTATTCACGGAACGTTTCAGAGATGAATAATTGACAGCATAGATACTTGCATACATCGGGCTCGTGGCTAGCTCCGAGCTCCCGCTAGCTTCAGCCTCTCTGCTAATGTTAGCTTAACTTGATATGTTCCTCGCGGGGATTCGTTTTGAATTGTGTGATTTAAGTTCGATGTGCGGAACTTTTCAGAGTTGAACAGATGCCATGTTTGTCCTCACTGGTGCTACGAACTGCGAGCTTCCTGTTTTCGGGTTTACTTATGGGATGTTTGAAGCCGAGGTAGCTCACGCTTGGTGTTCGTGCACGCCACATCCGTGCCACCGGCCTCAAGTGAGGCTCATCGGCCAATTGGCGACTTCATCAAAGTAGGCCTCCCGGCGCCGATAGATCGGTGCACCTCTAAATACTGCCTAACCTCCATGACTGTTCCCCTGTGTATTCATATTCTGTTATTAAATCACCGACCCAAAGGAGCAGATCACACGGCTACAAAGGTTCTGACCGTCAACACGGCTTGCATATAAACTGCATGTGCCACTAAATCCACTGACTCATCGTTGCACACAGGCTATTTCCCTCCACAGCAGCAAGACATACATTTGCACGTGTGTTCATAATTTGATTGACTTAAGTTCCTGCAAATGTCCCTTTTTTTTTTTTCCCCCGCTTGATAACAACACATCAATCGTTTTTTTTTTACAATCACCTTTATCTCGTTCACAAAGGATGATTCTTACTCTGATTTGCTTTGCAATCCCAAATCGATGTTAACTTTATCAAATGGTACCATTTATTTTACATTTTTTGTTCATATTGGTGTTAAAAACAGAATTCGAACGTTAGGCTGAACTTTGGTGTTTCCTTATATTATTATACATGGTCCGGGGTTCTTCTCTCTGGTCGCTGCTTGTAGCTTTTCCAACCGGCTTGGTCTGTCAGACTAAACTTTGTCAAACATCTTTGTCAAGGTAACTTATACAAATCCTTTGATGGAGCCATGATGGTAGTGGAATCACTGTTTATACATACTGATCAGCCATTACATTACAACCACCTGCCTAATACGTCCTGTTGTTGTTAAACTGGCTCTGATTCGTCCAGCCATAGACCCAACAAGACCTGTGAAGTTGGGCTGTGGTATCAGGCACCAAGACAAGTTGGGGCTTCTGTGGATCGGACTTATTTGTTCAACACACCCCACAAACACTTGAAAAGATTGAAGTCCTAAGTCATTTCCTGAGGTCCTCAGCAGCGTGTTTTATCGATCAAGAGTCTTTGCAGCGCTCACCTGAATGGCAGGACCCAAGTTTTCCCTGTAGAACATTGCCTAAATCAGCACGCTGCCTCTCCCTGACCGACTTCCCATAATGCATCCTGGTGCTATCCCAACCCAAGGTGTTCAACACGATGGAAAGAAAACATTGTTTTCCAAACCTGGCCCTCTCCTTCTACCGCTCCGTAGTCAGCCTGGTCCCTTTGAGCAGTTGCGATGCACTTCGTGATCCGACGCCTGTCTACCAGAACCGGCTCTGATTTTTCCAGCAATCTGTAGATAATAGTTCTTCTGAGATCTTCAATAATGTACAGAATTATATTCACACAAAATGATCCCTTTCTCCTTTATTTATATATATATATATATATATATATATATATATATATATATATATATATATATATATATATATATATATATATATATATATATATATGTGCTGTTGTAGCATCTTTCAGTGGTTATATTGTTATGGCTGATTGGCGTGAATATTCTACAGTCAGTTCTAGTTTTTAAGAACAACAGGACTGCCACAATTCCAAAGAAGCAGCTTCAGAACCCTTTCCTTCCTTCGTCCTCTGGTTTGACTCTCTCCAATCATGATCCGTCTCTTTGACGGTTTAGAGCTCTAAGGATTTAACAGACTTACAAAAACTCTAAGTTGGGCTTATTGCCCGCTTGTACATTTTATATTGTTGTGTATTTTCTTTTTGACTCAGTTATCCATCAAAAGCATCCATAACCTAAAATAATCCTCAGAGCTCTCTGGTGGTGGTTTAGAGTAGAACAGTGTTCTACGGTGTTTTGACGGTTTGACTGAAGATGTGCGTCAGGATTTACGATGGACTCCCGTTTGTCTGCCTGTTCTATTCTTTAACAAACAAGTCCAGGCTTTTAAAAAAGAAGCCTCGTCTTTGAGAAAATACTTTCAAAACTGTTGATCTTGTTCAAACGAAATGTTGTGCTATTTAATTCTGACGAACCCCTCCTCCTTCCTTCCTCTCGCCGCCGCACAGAGGCCGTGGTGAACGACATCAGCGGCGATAACAAGGCGGGGGCGGCCGACGTCTCTGCCAGCCAGCATGTCATGGTGTGCGCCCTAAAGGAGCTGGGCAGTTTAGTTCAGAGCCTGAGCGCCACGTCCTCGCCGCTCATTCAGGAGCCGTCAGTAGGTGAGTCACAAAACGCGAAAAGAAATGTTGGTTCCTATGAAAACACGAAAAACCCAGCGTGGAGCTAAATCCCTGCCAAAGGTTTACAAACGTACAAAACTCATGATAGGAATGTTCACGATTTACAAACATGATCAACAAACACGTGTATCCTATTTGCAAACACAAAAAATGCTTATCAAACAAAAAAAAAAGCCATATTTCCAACACATCATATTTCAGAGACGCCTGTTTATCCTACAACTACAAAAAACAGAAGAAAAAAATCAGGTGACTTTTGCCTCCATCTTTCCTCATGAGGAGCGATTCTGCCTCTACACATTTTTCCTTTGATTTGATGACACGTCGTTTGTAGTTCACCTGTTACAACAGCAGGTGTCGCTGTGACTCAGTTTGCAGATAATAGACTTGATTTCCACTGTTTTAATCTTTCCCTCTCGAGCAAACTCAGTCCATTGGTGCGTTCTCAAAAAAATCTTCTCATGATTTCTGTTTCTCTTTTTTGAAAGTGCCTAATATAAAGTGGACGTGGAAATGCTGAAATGCGTCCCACAGTCAGTGAATGCCTCATCTACCCAAACACGGTTCACGCAGGGCATTAAAAAGTCTCAAATCCAGTCCACTCACACACACACACTGTCACACACACACTCTCACACACACACACTTTCACACACACTCACTATCTTTCATAGACTTTCATAAGTTTAATGACAGTTTTTATTTAAGTTGGCCAATATGTTTTCATTTTTTTCCAGGTTTATTAGGTATTACTTGATCTGCTGCTTTTCAATTAATTCCGTTTCATCTCTTCCATTTATTCATAGTTAGCATTACATTTATTTATTTGGTTACAAAACTGAAAATCTGTAAGAAAATCTGTAAGGTTGACTTACAGATACCCTGAAATAATGACGGTGTTGATGATGACGGTAATATGCAGAAGCTCAGCTGTGAGGTCAAAGGTCAGAGATGTTGAGGATAGTATTTTTTAAAGTCACATGTCGTCGCGTCACTCTTAGGGGTTATGAGATTCCCATTAATAGACAACAGTTAAATACTATTCAGTTTACAGAAGTGTCATTTCATGGCAAAGCGACACCTACTGTTGTAACAGGTGAACTACACCTGGTGTCTTTTCTTTCTTTTTTTTTTCTAGTTGGAAGATAGACTCTTTTATCTTTAGGACAAGTAGAAGAAATGTCTCTGAATCATGACTCGACATGAAAGTGTCGAGTCGTTTTTTTTGTGTCTGTAAAACATTTGTTTGTTAGTCACGTTTTCTGTTTATTTCCCGCCGTGACTTTGAGCGAATCCACGCGCTTCTGTAAATCGTGTTTACTCATCTGATGATGAACATGTTTTTGTGTTTGCAAAAGCAAGGCACTTGTTGGTTCATTGTTTGTTGCATTTGCAAACCGCACTGTGTTTGTTCACGAACCGCAAACGTTTGTGAAACAGGAAGTCATTTTTACAGCAGTCCACATGATTGTCTCTCTCTCCTGATGAGATGGTGGCGCCTTGTTTGGTGCCTCGTCACCATTGTGTGAATCTGTGTGACAGTTAATGCTGGAGCGCTACCTTTTGATTGAGGGTGTGGTCAATCCACATTTGCACAAATTGAGTTTTTTTTTAACCTAGGATGTTTATTTTCTAGTTTCATTCCTTTGAAAAAACTTTTTTCAGATCTAAATCTAAGAAGAATAACACTTAGCGGGGACTTAAAACGTTTCTGACTGTCCTCACTCGGTTTTGCCACGATTCATGCAAAACTCCTCCCACTCTTTCCCTAGGGCTCCTTGAAACCGTGACCTCCGTCCTGCTGCACCCCAGCATGGCCGCCCGTTTGGCAGCCGCATGGTGCCTGCGCTGCGTCGCCGTGGCGCTGCCCTATCAGTTGACCCCGCTGCTGGACCGCTGCGCCGAGAGAATCAACAACCTGAAGAGTTCGCCTGAGGCTGTTAGCGGCTACAGCTTTGCCATGGCGGCTCTGCTAGGGGGGGTGCATCAGTGTCCACTTGGCATCCCCCACTCCAAGGGCAAGGTGGGAATAATTCAAATCTCAGCCTTCTGCAGCCGTCCCGGTATCGCCATCGCTGCCGCTGCACATCCTTCATGTTAACACGATCACTCAAAAACTCTTTAAGGGATCCTTTTTCAGATTTTATAAATGCGTAGACCTGAGTGCGAGGAAGGACTGGATTGATTTTTGACATACAAAAGTTTTCAGGCCATAATTTCTCAACTGTGGGTCAGAATTCAGAATTAGTCCAAATTTGGTGAATGTGAATCAGCTCAAGTAGAACTATCCTTTAAATATCATTTTTCACTCTAGTAATTCACATTTCACTCACTAGGGGGAGTTTTCTTTATTAAAAACACTGTTTTCCAGACATAACTCAAAAACTATTTCATGGATCGTATTCAAATTTAATATTCCCACCGGCCTCAATGTAATGAAGAGCTGGAGTGATTTTGGGAAAGGTTCCTTGAATATTTCTCACACTTAGGGGGAGCTTTATCTCCAAAGGTTTTGGGGCCATCATTTCTTGACCATCGATGTCATTTGATATTTTAAATCTAATAGTTCCTATTTTACCACTAGGGGGAGCTTTTGTACTAAAAATAATGTGGCCATAACGTCACATTTAATTTGAAGACTTCGATCAGGTGGATTACTTGTAAGACGCAGGCGATTGGGGACTTTTCAGTTGGGCCTAGTTTACAGCATGTGTCCATCTAACGGTTGAAGTGTCTGCGTTCTTGTAGCTGGTGGTGAGTATAGCTGAAGACCTCCTGCGGACCGCGGCTCAGAACAGCCGTCTGTCCCTGCAGCGCACACAGGCTGGGTGGCTGCTGCTGGGGTCCCTCATGACTCTGGGTGAGTATCTCTCGAAACCCCCTGGATTTAAGTTGTCCCTCGCCAAGGCTGACTGCGCTGCCCCCACTTTGCACCTGTGCCTAGGATCCTCCCTCGTGCGCTACCACCTCCCAAAGATGCTCCTGCTGTGGAGGAACGTCTTCCCTCGTTCCCAGAAGGAGCTGGAGGCGGAGAAGGCCAGAGGGGACTCCTTCACCTGGCAGGTCACCCTGGAGGGCCGGGCCGGAGCATTGTGCGGTAAACGGACGCACCTCCTCCTAACGCCGATGCTCCAGAATGTGACATCATTCTGACCCCGACGCCGCTCTCTCGTTCCTTTGCAGCCATGCGCAGCTTCGTGGCCCACTGCCCCGAGCTCCTCACCGAGGACGTGATCCGCCGACTGATGAGTCCCATCGAATGTGCGATGACCATGATGTCTCAGTGAGTGTCGCGCTTCTGCGTTTGATCCGTAGATTTTCTATTTATTTATTTTAATTGGTTGATTTTTTAAAGAGGGAGGTGGGTGGGCCCCCATCATTCACCCTCCCCCCTCGCACCCCACCAGAGCCCCCACCATGCCTGGCGTGCTGATGTTGAAGTCTGATTGCTGTTGTCAGTTTATGTACTCTCTTTCTTTGTTTTATTCAAATGAACACATTGCCGATGAAGTCCTGAGTATTTCGTACGTGTCAGGATTGTCGTACGTGACGACTACTTCCTGCATCTAAGTATATTGATATTTTCTTCCTCCTTCAGTGTCCCTGCCATCATAAAGGTCCACGGCGCTCACCTGAAAGCCAGCGCTGCGATGGTGAGGCTCCGGCTGTACGACATCCTGGCTCTGTTGCCCCCGAAGACTTACGAAGGTAACGCAAAGACTTCGGTTTTTGTTTTTCTACAGTTGTCAGAAACTCTTACGAAAGCCGTCATTAAAAAATGGTGATTTTCTGCAGCCAGCTTCAACGGCCTCCTGCGGGAGCTGGTGGCAGAGTTCACTCTGACCGACAACTCGGCCAACACGACCACCTCCCTGCTGCGCTCGCTCTGTCACTATGACGACAGTGTGCTGATGGGCGCCTGGCTGCAGGAGACGGACCACAAGTCCATCGAAGATCAGGTGAGAAACAGAGGGATTTGACAAATCCAATTATGAAAACAATCAATTCAGGGTTCCAGATGGCGACTGAAATGATCGCAGATGTGACTAACTTCTTCATTTTTAAGATCGTTTTTGTTTCTGCCAGGCGCCAGTGGCGACCATCCGGACGCAAACATACAAACATTCAGTCTTTCCCGCTCGTTTCTTATTTATTCCATTCCTACAAAGCGACTAGAAAGACTGATAATGTTAGAGTGTGAACGACAAATCCAACCTAACAAATGTTTTCTGTTAGCGTCAGCAGGAGCGCTCGCTAACGTCGCTGTCAGCAGCATGTTGCATTGTAAAGGCGAGAAACTTGAATTTAAGTATTTAGACTGAGCAATTTGTAGTTGTACGTTTCCACGGCAATTGCAGAGGGATTTGGCGAAAAATGTTTACGCTTAAAAAACATATCCTTTGATGACATCATAGACACAGACTCAGAGCTTGAATAAGCAGGAAGCAAATAATATCACGCAGTTCAATTAAAATTTGAAAATTTTGGACATTTAATTTCTGTATTTATGGTAACAAGATCGCAGCATATCGGACATGGCACATATTTAGACAATAACAGATTGTCAACACAACGTTACACGGGCCAACAAAAGGCCGACCGCTCAGAAGGGAAAGAAAAGGTTAAGGCAGACATTTAACATTGTTCTCGGACATCGATATATTTTGGTTGCTGAAAATTTCATTTGGCTCCAAAATATTCTGGGTTTAGGAGCCAATGGCTCCTGGATATCATTTTTTCTCATTACCTCTTGGACGCTGGTTAACCGAAACTATTTGTACGTAAGTTTTTCCACCATCATCTGAAGGTTTGACTCATCATTCCTGAACAGCTGCAGCCCAACAGCGCGTCCGGCAGCGGAGCGCTGGAACACGACCCCTCCTCCATCTACCTGCGTATTCCCGTCGGCGAGGCCATCCCAGGGCCCCTCCCTCTGGGCGTGTCAGTGATTGACGCGTCGGTGGCTCTGTTCGGCGTGGTTTTCCCTCATGTCTCCTTCAAACACAGGTGAGAGGTTTTCTTGTTGCTCTTCTTGCTTTTTCCTTTAAATCTCTGGTAAGTTCATTTTCTTCTGGGGTCACGCGCTTTCATGAATCGATGCCCTCTCTCAAAGTTATTTGTTTGCGCTGAACCGTTCCTGACTTTGCCTACGACTCAGGCTGCAGATGCTAGACCACTTTGCGGAGTGCATAAAGCAGGCGAAAGGAGTTCGACAGCAGGCGGTCCAACTCAACATCTTCACCGCAGTCCTCAGTGCCCTGAAGGTGAGGAGACGTGCTTGATGATGCTCCTGAGACCAGGATACCATGTTTACAGTAACTTACTCAACCAGGAATAATGCCTCCTTTCATCCCTCCTGGACCAAAGGGCTTGGCGGAGAACAAAAGCACTCTCGGCCCGGAGGAAGTTCGAAAGTCTGCCTTGGCCCTGGTGATGGGAGCGTTGGACAATCCCAATCCGATCCTGCGCTGTGCCGCCGGAGAGGCGCTGGGCAGGATGGCTCAGGTGGTGGGGGAGGCTACGTTCATCGCCAGAATGGCGCAGACCAGCTTTGACAAGTAAGCGTTTAATATTTAATAATCGTATTTTATTCCGCACTGCAACTAAAATGAGGAGTGGGAAAAGGGAATGTTCCGATTGGGTTCCGTATTTTCATGAAAGTTTGTCTACACTACAAAGAAGTGCTGAAGTGTTGCCTTTAGCCATATTGGATTTGTGTCGGTTTTAGTTTTTCAGTTTCCATGGTTACGTATTTGATTCCTTCTGCGAGCGGTACTTGCCTCAGATGAGGGTCACTGGGAGTTACCAAAAAAAAAAAAACTCATCACATGTACTATGTTTACATCTGTTGTGTACAAAAGACGTGCCTTTAGCTTATTTAGAAATTTCAAGCTTTTTATTCCCTTATGTCTCCTGTAACGATTAGAGGACCTTCGATCGACACACGGACATTATGATGGGCCCAGATTTTAACATTTTATTGTTTGTAAAAATAAGCTTTCCAATCGAGAAATGTTTCCGGCTTCGATTGTGCGACGACTGAATGAATCCCGCTCCTCCACCCTCGGCTTTAATCCTGGGATCCGTTTGTGTCGTCCTCCTCCTTTCGCAGACTGAAGTCGGCCCGGGATGTGGTGTCGAGGACGGGTCACTCCCTCGCTCTGGGCTGTCTGCATCGATACGTCGGAGGGATCGGATCGGGCCAGCACTTAAAGACCAGTGTCAGCATCCTCCTGGCTCTGGCCCAGGACGGTTCCTCTCACGAGGTCCAGGTGCGGTACATCGCTCAGGAGGAATTCAGTTTCAAGTTTGCTCTTAGTCGATCCAGAACAGGAGACTCTTTTTTTTTTTCTCTGCTTGTTTTGCTCGACTGTCTTGTATTTCACGGATCACCCAGCTTTCTCTCACCACCACCTTCCTAAAAGATATCCTCTCAATCCATCTCTGTTTTCTCTCAGACGTGGGCTCTGCACTCTCTGGCTCTGATCGTGGATTCCAGTGGTCCCATGTACAGAGGCTACGTGGAGCCCACCCTGTCCCTCGTGCTCACCCTGCTGCTCACTGTGCCCCCGTCCCACACAGAGGTGCACCAGTGTTTGGGACGCTGCCTGGGGGCGCTCATCACCACCGTGGGACCAGAGTTACAAGGTTAGTTCGTCCCAAAAACTCCCAATCCTCTTACTACGTCTGTTTTTCTCATTTCAGAGTTCAAACTCTGTCTGAATTTTAGGAACAGTCATAAGTGGAGTATCCTTTAACGGTAACACTTAAGTACCGGGCCTTTGGGACAAACAAAGCAGATATATAACAGTGGGGCTACCAAGAATGGACTTTCAATGAAAAACAAAACAGTGTACAACAAATCACCATAATCAGGAACAGGTTTAAAAAAAAAAAGAAGAAAATCCCTTTATTCCCCTTTCTGGCCAGCAGGTGGCAGACCAATGCATTTTAACCCAGAAGGGTCTCTGCCTGAAGCAGCCATGAAGTCATCATGCACTATCCTTTAACTACGGAACCTCCTAGTGTCAGTCGAGGCACAAAAAAATCAAAATCAAATCTGTATATCTGTGAGAACGGTTTATAAACTATTAAACCAATCACCAACTATGTTTATAACCATTATAATCGTATTTTCAGCCATTTTTTAAGACGGCTATTTCCATATTCTCTTATTCCAGCTTCTCGGATGTGAATATTCTCAGATGTCTTCAGTCCTCCATGACTGTAAATTTAATAAATCGGGGTTTTTGGACTGTTGTTGAGGACAAATCATTTGTTGACGTTACCTCGGACCGTAAATTCTGATCAAGACTTTTTTTTTTACGGTTTTCATTAAAGTTTTCGACCAAGATAATTTAATAATGAAAATAATTGTTAGTCGCAGCCCTTAAAGAAGTACAAGCAATTTTACAGTGAAATGTCAAGATTATTTATATATAGAGAGAGATTTTTTTTTTCCCACACAATAGGAGGTTACGATGAAAAGACTCAACCATTAAATAAAGCCTAAATGTAATTCTGTGCGTGTGTTCCTGTGAATGCGAGCCACTTCTGATGATCGTATTTTACCTGGTTGTTGGTTTAAAATCTGAGGTGATGTTTTTCTCAACTAACTCTCGGGGGATGCTCCGTATTAAAGTGTTAATATGCTAATGCTAATCCTAATTGATGTCACTGCGTCTCCCAGGAAACGGATCCACCATCTCCACCATCCGCTCCTCCTGTCTGGTGGGCTGTGCCATAATGCAGGACCACTCGGACTCCCTCGTGCAGGCAGCCGCCATCTCATGCCTGCAGCAGCTGCACATGTTCGCCCCACGCCACGTCAACCTCTCCAGCCTTGTCCCCTGTCTCTGTGTAAGACTTAACGCAAGTGTGGCGGTCGCTTTTTTAAGTTTTTTTTTGTGCCCTTCTCATGTTTAACGTCTGACTGCAACGTGTGTCGCAGGTGCACCTGTGCAGCTCTCACCTGCTGCTGCGCCGCGCCGCCGTGGCCTGCCTGAGGCAGCTCGCTCAGAGGGAGGCGGCGGAGGTCTGCGAGTACGCCATGAGCCTGGCGAAGAGAGCAGGAGATAACAAAGACGCCAAGATCAGTGAGTGCAAACTGTGAACCCGCTCAGGTGCTTTCATGGAGACTCTTCTGACTTCTTCTCTTCCCGCTGTCCCCGCTGTAGACCTGAACATCACGGAGACCGGTCTGGAGGGGGTTCTGTTTGGCATGCTGGATCGGGAGACGGACAGGAAGCTGTGTTCGGACATACACGACACGCTGGGTCACATGCTGTCGTCCCTTGCCGTGGAAAAGCTTTCTCACTGGCTGAAACTCTGCAAAGACGTCCTGGCAGCAACTACAGGTAAATCTACGAAACGTCAGGCGTCGCACCTTTCACCAGTGAACGGTAAACACAGTGAAGGATCTCCTCTTTCAGACGTGGGAGGAGCCGTTGTATTTGAGGTCGAAAAGGACGAGGAAGACTCTGAGAAGAAAGATGAGATGGACGACGACACCATGTTCACGGGTCTGGGCGACGATGACAAGTCCAAGCCCTCCGTCGCGCCGCGCTGGGTGACGCGCGTCATCGCTGCCGACTGTTTGTGCCGCATCATCCTGCTGTGTGAAAATGACAAAGCACACTTTGACCTGGCAGCAGCGCGCTCCGCAAAAGCCAAGAACCCGAAAGGTACCATCCGTCATGCTGCCAGAACAGAGCGGCTCCGAGTTCAGCGCAATTACCTGATTGATTTCTGCCGTCCGTGATCTTTTGTCTGTGCCGCCCGGCGAGAGATTGGAGAGATTTTATTCCGACCGGTGGTTCAGACGTTTAGTGTTGAATTTGTTACTCCGGAAGAAAAGCTAGACGTTAGTAATGAGATAAGAAAACTTTCTTTACCCTGAAGGGAAACTTCTTTTGGATTCTGTCCAACTTCAGTTCCACAGGAAGTACAAAAGTAGAAGATGATGATTTAAGTCAAACCAGTATCACATAATATAAACTCCATACATAACATTATACATATATGTGTATATACATATATGTGTGTGTGTGTGTGTCAGGACTGATCTCCTCCTCCCCTCTTTGGGTCCAGGAGATCTGTTGGTGCTCCATTTGTCCGACCTCATCCGCATGGCTTTCATGGCAGCCACAGACCACAGCAACCAGCTGAGGATGGCCGGCCTGCAGGCCCTAGAGGACATCATTAAAAAGTTTGCGTCCGTCCCAGAGCCGGAGTTCCCCGGCCATGTGATCCTGGAACAGTACCAGGCGAATGTAAGACAGAATCCGTTATACAGCAAAAGTTCAAAGAGAATCCTCATCCACGAGAAACGGAATCAGGATGTGAATTTGGTTTCCATCGTTCCTGCATGCAGGTGGGAGCAGCTCTCAGACCAGCGTTCTCCCCCGATACGCCGTCGGACATAACGGCCAAGGCCTGCCAGGTAAGATCCTTGTTACTGAATGATTGGATAATCACCTGTGCGAGTCCATCACTGATGCTATCAGCGCCTCAGAACATGAACCCTGGCGTAGTAGAGGTCTCGTGTACGCTCCAAAGTCTAGGCTGAAAACTAAAGGGGACAGTTTTCCTTTAGGATAAGAAGTAATCTGAGTCGGTGTCGTCGTTCAAGTCTCCTACTTTTACCCAAAGGCTTTTCCTGATTTTACCTGAACTGTTTAGCCTTAAGCTATTTCATTTATATATTTTTAATCTTATTGTCCTGGTAATATTTTAATTCATTTTTATATTATTTTTTTGTGTTTTATTTTATTCATTTTTATTGTATTTCTTTCTCTCTCTCGCTCTCGCTCTCTCTCTCTCTCTCTCTCTCTCATTATTTTTAATTTTAATTTTATTTGATCTTGAACTTTTCTTAAACTCTTTTTTTATTGTTTTATTCTTCATCATTTTTTTCTATTGTCTGTAAATTTTAAAACGGTTTCGTGGAGTTATTGTCCCTTTTTTTCCCCCATTTCAAAGCAATTTGTATATGAATAAAGTTATTATTATTATTATTATTATTATTATACAAACTTCAAAATCCTCAAACATGTGTGAAGATGGATATCAGACTGTTTGTTCTCCTGGACCGCCTGACACCCATCAGAGGCTCAGAACCTTCTAGATATTCCGACCACATCATCTACGTCAGCGCCGTCCGTTAATTAGCGCCTCTTTTATGACTTTCATGAAAACGACCTCCGGCCTTGAAGGCTCTTTATGTAACGTGTCGTTTTCGTTGGCGAGCTCTGAGAGGAGTTACCACTCAGAGGTCGCTGGGTCGGCGCCATAAAATGTTCCATTTTTCCTTTTCCATTAACAACCTGAACTTACCTTAAACCCTTTAATGTCCTCACCCAGAAAAAAGAAAGTTATTTTATGAGGAAATTTTGGATTTGGGGGCAAATAGTTTTAAATAGATTAGCTCCAATCTCATGACCCTTATTAGCTTGTATCATATGTCATAATTATGTTTTAAATATGCTTTAATGTGCAAAAACAATGTCCTGGTTTAACGTAACCTCCGCGGTAGCTCCTTTGACCTGCGGTGCCCCCCAGGGCTCCGTCCTGGGCCCCTTATATGTTTAGCATGCATGCTGCTACACATAAACTGTTTACACACGGTTGTGTGAATAAATGTGTGTGTGTGTGTGTGTGTGTGTGTGTGTGTGTGTGTGTGTGTGTGTGTGTGTGTGTGTGTGTGTGTGTGTGTGTGTGTGTGTGTGTGTGTGTGTGTGTGTGTGTGTGTGTGTGTGTGTGTGTGTGTGTGTGTGTGACTCCAGGTGTGTAGTACGTGGATCGGCAGCGGTGTCGTCAGCGACCTCAACGACCTTCGGCGAGTCCACAACCTGCTTGTGTCGTCGCTGGACAAGGTGCAGACTGGGAAAGGCTCCTCCAGCCAGCTGTACAGTGAGAGCGCCACCACCATGGAGAAGCTGGCAGTGCTGAAGGCTTGGGCCGAGGTGAGACGCCGGACCGCCCCATCAGAATATAACTAGTTGTAGAATTTTCGGCCCAAACGTTAGCGTTTCCCTGTTATATACTAATATTACCTAATAGTTATTATAGCACAGATTGAAGCACGTTCCTATTAAAGACGAGCTCTGACACGGGCTTCTGCTCTCAGGTGTACGTCATGTCAATGAAGATCAAGAAAGAGGCCGAGTCTAGGCCTGCGAAACCGGTCCAGAACGTTGAGGATGAGGATGAGGAGGATCTGGGCTCCGATGTGCTTCCGCCCGACAGCCTCATCACTCTGGTCCAGCCGGAGCTGCCCTCGCTCAGCCGCCTGTGGCTGGCCGTGCTGCGCGACTACGCTCTGCTCACTCTGCCCGCCGAGTTCTCCAGTCAGCTGCCCCCCGACGGTACCGGACAGAACTTTATGCTTTTCTTCCTCCTGTCTTGTCTGAAGCTGTTCAGGGTTCTCAGGGAATCTTGGGATATTCGGCCCGCCTCAAATCCTGGTCTTTGAATTCTTTGCTCTAATGATGAATAAATAGATTTTCCATTCCGTACACCGAAACTCTTAGATGAGATTTCGGCGGTCGGTGATCAATAAACAAATAAATCATCTCGATATCCGTCAAATAACTGTTGGGAGGAAATTAGACGCCTTCCGGCCATCGAGGGAAAAGTCTTCAGGCACGTCAATACGAATCTTCTAATTACGGGGGACATAAAATAAATCTTCCAGGTGGCGTAAACATTCATAAAGCGAATATTTATTATACAGATAAACAATATATTTAATAAAATAACAATATTTCTGAGCAATTATTCTGCTCCAGGAAGTTCTGAGTAGAGAATGTCTTCACGGGACATCGCCTGTCTTCCCCGTGAATGGCGAGGACTCTTCTGAATTTCATGTGTTTGACCTTGACTGAAGTAAAATCTGATGTTGGCCAATAACGGAAACTCTTTGATCTGACCTTTTTTCAAAAATGACCCACAATCATTTTCCGGTGGTGCATCATGGGAACTTTTGATTCTCATCAGCTGTGGCTGTCAGGAATGTATTAACTATAGAACACATGTAACACATCAGAAGTGTCCAACCTCAGAAACAGTATTTGACACTACATGTAAGTATTACCTTCATTTTATACTCAGAATAAAATAAAATATCTGATGTCATCAAGTTGATACACATGACATCAAATGTATGCTTTAATATATCTATCTAGTATCGGTATGTTCAAAACCTGGGAAAAATGACAAATAAAACATATTTCAAATATTTAATAGTTTTTGTGTGGACCAGAATATAATTCAAAATTAGATACAAATGATTATTCTTAACCAGAATGACTAAAACTGCATAAAAACACATTGATTCTTATAGAGGTCATTATTTGGACCCACTAATGGAAGAGTGTAGGGTCCACTCTCTCCTGCACCTGAGGTAGTCACATGGTTGTTCTTCGTCCTCAGGTGGAGCCTTTTATACTCCAGAGACCATCGACACAGCCCGGCTCCACTACCGCAACTCTTGGGCCCCCGTCCTCCACGCCGTGGCGCTATGGCTGAGCAGCACCGGGTTCGGCGCCGGCGAGGAGACAGAGGAGGCCCCTTCGGCTCCGTCCAAAAATCCCGCTCTCTCCGAAGGAGCCTCCTTCACGGTGAAGACCTTCGAGGAGTCTGTGGAGGACAGGATGCACCTGATGCTGGGTAAAGAGGAGCGCTCGTTTTCTTCACCAAAAAATAGAAATGCTCTGAAAATTAAACAGTGTGGCAAATTGTTTTGTTTTTTTTGGTAACCTTATAGCCGTGGATCCACATCGTCTCCACCATCAGTGAAGAGGTGGTGATGGTGGAGGGAGAACATAATCCTGCATTTAAGTGCATTTCTGTGTCCCGTCTCTCAGGTGTCAGCATAGAGTTCCTTTGCTTCCCCCGACCCGAGGAGCCCCTGGAACACGTGATGTCCTGCCTGCAAGGCCTGTTCACTCTGCTGGAATCCCCCTGGGCCAAGACCCATGTCGCACAGGACCAGGTAGAGACGCGCGTACGGATACGACACATGTACCAGAGAGACACACTCTGGTTTAATGTTGTTTTAGATGACTGTTTGCAGGTTAACAGAAAATCAAGCACCAGCCTTTATAAGCCGTAAGATGGCAGGGAGGCTGTTACAGAAACATTTAGTCACATTAAACACAAAACAAGTATTTATGCAAAAAGTACAACTTATGAAATACTTTTCTTCTAATGGTCCAATCATTTTGGAAGTGCGTGAGACTGATGAAGAGTACCGCCCGGACAGGCAGACAAACGGATGTGCAGATGGATATACTTTATTTATCCCCAGGGAAATTCAGACCGGCTCCTTTTTGAAAATGCCTTTAGATCATTTTCCACTTGGGTTTGGCGCTGCACTAATAAAATTACATAATAAATCAAGAGTGAGGTTCTGTGAATAACTCTGCCGATCGCTGATAAAACTTGTAGGAGATATTTCAATCGGGAGAGAGTCGGCTCTCCGGCCTCTTCAGTGGATCCACCGGGGATGCACGGAAATAAAATCTGCAATTTTTTACTATTTATTCTCCTATTAAGTTCACGCAGGTGTTCAGAAAGGCATTTCTGGCGAGGGGAAAATCTACAAGTGTGACCTGAACTCACTAAACTTGGGTCGCCTCTGCTCGTTTGCCACAGAGACTGATTAGACGTGCCGTGATGACGGACGGGTTCTCCTGCTTTGGCTGGTGCGGTCCGTCGTCCCAGACTCACCGTGTTTATTTTAAAGTCTAAATAGGAGCTTAAATCGTTTTTGTTTTTTTAATGACCTTTTTTATATTGTGTCACACAAGTTGCTCGACGATGAGCCGTTCCCAAGGTCGGCCTCTTTGTGGGGATATTTTTACCCTCCTGAACGTTCTGGGTCCGAGACTGCAGGACTTCCAGTGACGAGGCTAAATGTGCAGCACCAAACCGAGGCCACAATTAAAGGCCTGGAATCTGGTCTGCCTGTGGTTCCTAGTACAACGCCGAAGTGTTCCCATCTGCACACAGCATTGTCTGCGGATGAACTCAGGCTTCAGGACAACGTCAGAACTCCCTTCCCTCCCGGCGACTGAACGGCCGAATGACCCCGGTGGGGCTTTGATGTCCTTTGCAACGACCTGAGGCTGGACCGGCGAGAAAAAACAAAGTCCGTGAGCAGAGAGAGAGAGAGAGAGAGAGAGAGAGAGAGAGAGAGAGAGAGAGAGACACCTCAGACTGAAACCATCTCTAAAGCAAGCCCACATTTCAGAAGGAATCTGCAGTGTGTGTGTGTGTGTGTGTGTGTGTGTGTGTGTGTGTGTGTGTGTGTGTATAAAGTGTAGCGGGTCAAGTAATAGTCCAACAGCGAGGTATATATATATATACCTGTATATATTTTCGGTGTCTGATGTTCCTGCTGAATGTATTTCTGTTGTAGCTGCTGGCGGTGGAGCTCATGAACGTGCTCCACAGACTTCTGCTGACTCGGGACCCTCCCGCCGTTCAGCTGCGGGTCACCGCTGTGGTACAGGAGACCATCAGGGCGGCACAGGACCACCTGCAGCGACAGAAGACCAGCAAAGGTCTGGATCACATCCTAAACACTTTTCCTTGTTTATGCTGCGCTGCTCCAAAGAATAATAAGGGAACACTTCATCGTCACAGTAGAACGTGGAGTCAGTGAAACGTCTGGGGTAACATTGGGTCCAGTCAGGGAGCAGAGACGACTGTGGGTCCGGTCCAGACGCTAGGTACTAGGATGAAACCCTCAGACACACTGTCAGACCTTGGACTGTGCAATGGACCCTGTGTTCCTCCTGATCCAGGACAAAGCCCGGCTCCGTTTGACCAGAGTCTGTAGGCAGCTGCTGGATGATGAAGGCATTGATGTCATCTGCTGGTCCTCACGATCTCCAGACCTGAATCCACCTGAGAACCTCTGGGATGTTATGTATCGGTTCATCCAATGCTCCCAAGTAGAACCAAAGACTGTCCAGGACCTCACTGATGCCCTGATACGGTTCTGGGACGAGATCCCCCATGACACCATCCCATCAGGAGCAGCTCTTGATGTTGGCATTCGGAGGTCAAACCACCACAGAGTCCATTATGAGTTGTTGTGTAAAAAGTCGCCCAAGCTGGATCAGAACCTGAGATTACATTTTTTGACTTTGGTTTTGAATTGAATCAGAATCAATAACTTTGATTTCTGTTGACCGTGTGTCTACGAAGATCTACAGCAGGAAGGTTTCCTTGACGGAGATCCGATGTGTGATTCAAGAGTTCCCTTCATTCTTCTGTGTCCCACCTGAACAAACCCAGAAGACCGCTCCTCCACCAGCTGTTGTATTCTGTGTAGTGAAGATGTCACCGATATGGTTCTGATCAAACTCCCTGTTCATCCGTACAGGCAAAGAGGAAGAAGGCGAGAAAGACTCCTCCGCCCTGGGTGAAGGGGGGGACACGGGGGAGCTGGTCCCCGGAAAGTCTCTGGTGTTTGCGGCCATGGAGCTGCTGGTCTTCATCCTGGTTCGCCACTTACCACAACTCAACACCCGCGTGACGGAGTCGCCCAGTCACCTGCCGCTCCGCCCTCAGAGGCTGGGAGAAGAAAGTTCCCGACTGGTGGCCAACACCGTTTCCATTCTGGCAGGACTGCCCTCCCTCTGCTCTCCTGCTGGTGAGGCCCGACACACACACACGCACACACAGACACACACACACGCACACACAGACACACACACACGCACACACAGACACACACACACGCACGCACACGCACGCACGCACAGACACACACACGCACACACACGCACGCACACACAGACACACACGCACGCACGCACATGCACGCACGCACACGCACGCACGCACAGACACACGTACAGACAGACACACGTACAGACAGACACACGTACAGACAGACACTCGTACAGACAGACACACGTACAGACAGACAGACGCACAGACAGACAGACACACACACAGACAGACAGACAGACACACACACACTCACATACAGACAGACACACACACGCACGCACGCACAGACAGACACATGCACAGACACACAGACAGAAACACACACACACATACATACATACAGACAGACAGACAGACACAGACACACACACACACGCCCAGACACACGTAGACACACAGATGCACACACGCACACACACACACACACAGATAAACAGACACACACAGACACACACGCAAAGACACGCCCATTGGTGGCGAGTCTCTTGATGTTTCGTAGCCTGCTTAGGTTTCGTTTTGGCGAGTCACCCAGTTACCCCCGATTTGTGTAGAAATGTAATATTCCTCCGAGCACCAGGGGGCGCTGCTAGTTTTCCTGGATGTAATTGTACAACTGTTATTGTGTGTAGACAAATCGTACGGTAAGTTCTAGACGTGAAGTTTATCACATGGTCTTTACAATCGGTAATAATGTTAAGTGTATTTTACGACAGTATTATTATAGTATTATAGTATTTATTATAGTATCACGTATATTTGCATGAGTGTTCCCGAATGAAGTGGTCCTCTGATTCCCCACCTGCACAGGAAGCATGACCATCCTGCCCACGGTGCTCTTCCTGATCACGGGAGTTCTGAGGGAAACTGCCGTAAAGACCGCCGACAATTCCGTGCCTGCGCCTGTGTCTGCGGCGCTGCAGGGCATCAAGACCATCATCACCTCCCCTCTGGCGCAGGTGGAGAGCCTGCAGACGCAGTGGAGCGACCTCGTCAGGAGCAGCCTGGCCTCCGTCCTGGAGCACTCGCAGCCAGGTGAGCGCATGTTCCACCGTGACCTCTGACCTCTCTGTGGGGGGTAAAAGAAAAAGTACGTCTTCATTACTGGCTAACCCGTCACGCCTTTGACTGCGTGTTTGTGTAGATGAGTCCCGACGCGATACGGATGAGGTCAGCATGCTGACGGCGATCACGCTCTTCCTGCTCTCCGCCAGTAACGAGCTGGTGGGAGTGACGGTCCTGCAGAACGGCTGCATGGACCGCTTCCGACACGCCCTCAACTCCAGTGACCCCTGGGTAAGAAGTGGCGTTTTCAAATGCATAACATTATAACCCGGGGGGCGTTTCAAGAGGCGGGCGTCACCAACTCTGAGTTAGTGACTGATATGGTGCAGGAGGACGATCCGAGGTGTCCGTCATCGACGGAGCTCAGATACTGGGATTCACCACGTTTACTAGTGAGGCGGCGTGGTCGCCAAACGTCACGCTGATGAGGCAGGAAAGTTCATTCATTGAAAAAGAGGGGAGGGCTTCATCAGAGTCAGTCGTATCGAGTTTATCCGAATAAACCCGATGGCAGGATAGATTAATCTTTATAAAATATTCAGCCGATGTTGTAGTAGCAGCTTCTGTTTAAAAAAGAAAAAAGAGAGAGAGGAGAGCGACGAGGTGGCTGGGGGGTGGGGGGACGTCTAGGTGTGAGATGGTATCATGGAAGGAAAGCAGGTTCAGTCTGGGTCCTTTTCCATCTACTAACGTGAGGAATGATTGACGGACACGTCTGACGGCCCTGCCTCAGGCTCAGAAGGAGGAGGAGCCAGGAACCACACGGCCCTTCCTTCAGGTAAACGAGCAGGTTAGCTTCACTGAGTCAGTTACCGCGGTGACTGACTCGGAGCTTAACTTATCCCGCTCACCGGAACGGAATAACCCGAGTTTCCTTCATCTCAATCTTAACTAACTCAGAGTTTCCAATAAGCCCGCCTCCTGAAGAACCCACAGGTTTGAGCCTCTGATCCAACACTTTCCAGATTTGTCTCCTGCTAAGGTGGATTCTTTATGCCACAGGTTCAGGCGCGGTGCTACCAGCTGCTGTTGTCGGTGTTCCAGCATTCCAGCCGGGCCCTGTCCACGCCGTACATCCACGCTCTGGCTCCGCCCATGGTGGAGAAGCTGAAGGCGGTGGAGCGCAGCCGCCCGGGTACGACTGCCGAGCTACAGGCCGTCCAGGAGGGAATCAGGGTCCTGGAGAACCTGGTGGGCATGGGTGAAGAGCAGAACCGTGAGTACGCCAGCGTCTGATAGGCCGCTGATTAGACATATTCTGGTTTATACTGGGATGTATTTATAGATATATATGATGGATCGATGTGCCAGAACCTTTTTTGTGAACCTGAACGTTCTCTCCTCGCCCCTGTTCTGTCAAACTCTTCTAACTTTTGTTGTTTCTGTTGATCTTTTCTCTAAAAGTCTCCTTGTTTCCCCAGGGGTCCAACTGTTGGCTCTTCTGGTCCCGACTCTCGTCTCCTACCTTCTGGATGAAAACGCCATCTCCTCCGCGCCACAAGTCTCCAGAGGCCTCCACGATTTTGCGCTGCAGAACTTAATGCGGATTGGACCGCTTTATCCGGCTGCCTTCAAGATGGTCATCGGCGCAGCACCTGAGCTCAAAACCCGCCTGGAATCAGCCATACGGGCCAATCAGGCCAGCAGCAGAGCCAAAGCCGCCGCCAGGCAAACTCAGCCGACCGCGCCGGCAGCACCAACCATCAAACTCAAGACGAGCTTCTTCTGAAGTCTCCCAGAATGCACTGCACTCTCCCTCCACCTGACGCAATCTTGTCTGCTCTGGTCCATTTAGATTCCGGTCCACAGAACAGTACCACGTGGGTCATCTGAACCAAATACATTTCCTCCTCCAGGGAGAGACGCGTTTCTCTTCCACTTCCTACCGTTGGATGTTTAAATGTAGAAAATTGTAGAGCTTTATAGAGTTTGACTCTCTGAAGCAGATTTTCTCATTCAGCTACTGAAGGTGGAAAGTTTCGCCGCGATTAATCAGAATCTCATTTTAGAAGACGCCCCTCTGAACGCTGTCATCAAAAATAGTTTGAAATAGTTCTGCTCCAATATTCATCTCTCAATTGTGTGATCGGGAGCATGATGCCTCCACGTACACGAACGTAGAGCGGCGACGTCTGCTTATTCATAGATCCTTGGTGACTTAGGAGAAGGTGTATTTAAAAGGAAAGAAAAGATTTTAACGTTTAAATTACATGTTGCTTAAAACTATTCTCATATCGGACGCATACTGTTCCTATCAGAGCATTTGTAAGTGGAAGGAAAAGTGGATGTTTAAGGATGTTTATTTATTCTACACATATGAGTTTGATGGACAGGAAACCTTCCTGAAGCCAAGAAGGCGTTTATGTAGAAATATCATTAAAAACACATTTTATGCTCACCGTAAGTCTGTGAGACACTCGTGATTGTTTGAATGTGTCATCTCTGAACTTGCTGCACATTTATAAAAGGGATGTGATTTACATTTTTCTTCTTCTGTAGGGTCTTCTTTCTTTTTTTCTTTAAATCCTCTCTGGTGCTCAAACTGTCTGGATTTCATCTCAAACCATTCCACATGTTTTTTTTATTTTTATTATTGTTTATTCCTATAAATTCCAATCGCGCTCGTTTGTATAATGGAGCTGATGGCCTAAAGGGCTGCTGATTGTTACGTTGTTTTGGTGTTATAAATATTCCCTCTACATGTTTTTGCACATAACCGGTAATGTACTTTTTGATCTGAATGTCTTTTGAGTCGAAGAATTTTTAATACCCAGAAACTGTCTTTTGGATCTGCTCATGAATTTGGGATCAAGATGGAATGAATCATTATACGTGCTGCATATCTCAAAGATTGTTGTATTGCTTTAAAGTGATTTTTGTTTCCTATATGTCGGTATGAAATAGTCACATGAACCAATGAGCTGCTTTCAAAAAGTGGCATATTTGATGAAATTGCCCAGTGTAATATTCCAGCCTCATTTTCTTGAAATGTGAATAAAGTTGCTTTGACCTCACTTAGCTGTTGTCGGTATTCTTCAGCTATGGAGGATGTAAAATTAGATAAGGATACCTATATAAGATGGAAATAAATGAAATTAGACAGGGATATTTTAATATATTTATCAATATAGAAATTAAGCAGAAATATTCAATTAGGCCAGGAGCAAGTTAATTTGTTTATTTTTCATATGTGTAACTCTTTATCTGTTTACCATTGTAGAAGTCTATGCCGATGAAGACCTCCATACTCATCCTCTTCGAGGTATAAACACCAAAGCAGGATCTGTGACTATAAACTTCTCCAGTTCTTCCGGGGGGTCCAGGTGAAAAGAATCGAGCGCATCCAGTCCACACGCTGTGGGCGTGGCCGTTGTACTGACGTCATTCAATGACAGCTAGCTGTCAGAGACTGAGTTCATTCCCCGAGCCGAGGAGACGGAGAGTCAACGTTTAGCCCTTCTGTTGGTGTCTACAAGCTCGAATAAACCATACAACGGGCTAAGCTCTTCACCGAGCCCGGCCATGGACGAACAGGCGGGGCCCGGCGTGTTCCTCAACAACAATAACATCTCTATTTTAGCCGGAGGTGGGAAAGGAGCGCTGCCCGATGGCGACGCAGGGGAGGCGGCTAGGGCGCAGTACAGTATCCCGGGGATCTTGCACTTCCTGCAGCACGAATGGGCCCGTTTCGAAGTGGAGAGAGCACAATGGGAGGTGGAGCGGGCCGAATTACAGGTGAGAGAATACTAGGTTCGCCCACAACGGTGGGTCTTCATGTGTTAGCGGTGTTTCTTTCCGTTAACTCGCAGTGGGATTGTTCTTGTTATCAGGTTAGCTTGTTAGCATTAGCTCCGGAGCTAAAGCAGCTGCAGCGCCCCCCGACCCGACCAATTTTCTGCCTTAACCCGCTTAAATGTCTGGCTCCCCGTAGGAGTTAAAGAGGAGAACATACTTAAAATCCAATTCATATAAAAAGAGGCACATTTCAACGACTCCCTGGAAGCAACAGCCGCCTGGAGAGAGAAGTTAATGTGTAGAAGTCAAATGTGTTGAAACACAGAGGCTAACTTCACTGCCTACTTAACCCTGCCTTGATTAGAAAAACAAAACACATCTTATTTCTAAAGCCTTTCAAAGTCAGTTGAGGGAAATGTAGTAGGTATTTGCATTGAATTCTTTAGAGCTTACAGACAACATATAACTGACCTGGTGATTTATATTATAAGCAAGAAAAATAAGAGAAAACAATAATGGTCATGTTTGTCTTTGGTGGAAGAAAGATTGGTTTTACCAGTTAGTACTCACTTCTCCTAACATAACTGACTACTAAATAATGGCTGAATACATCAAATATTTATCGGTTTGCGAGTCTTACGAAAGGCATTTTCCTGCGGTGAACTGATTCTTGTCAGAAATGATTGCTTTGGTTTGAATTATTGTCAAACTGATGGTCGAATCAGTTATTTTACTCAAGTTAACTTTACATAAGTAAGCATTCTTAGCAAATGGAATGTGACATTCATAACTTTAGTTTTGTTAGTGTTTTATCAGCTGAAAAGTAGGAATTGCTTTTTTATCGTCTTCATAGAAAAAGACCCTTTATGTCTAATGAAGAAGTGAATCGTCTTCCATGGAGGATGGATACGTCGGTGCTTGGGCGGCACGGGTGGTCCGCATCCTTCTGTGTGATGTTTACGTGTTCTCCCCGTGTCTGGGTACACCGGCTTCCTTCCCAAAATCCCAAAATATGCAGCAAAGGTCAATTTGTGACCCTGATTTGCCCTGAGGAGTGAATGGTAGCTCACTCCTTGATTCATCTTGGTTGCCCCGCCTCCTGTCCTGTGTCAGCTGGGATAGGCTCCAACCCCTGAACACGATAAGCGGTTACAGATAATGAATGAATGAATGAATGAAAGTTGTTCACCAGCCCTACATGAACACAGAACTCGGAGAATAATCAGGGGTGAGGTTGGCTGACCGACGCTGGTCATGAACTTTGCAGCGACCTCTCCGGCTGGACTTTGCAGCTTGTCGTTGCCCTAGACTGACTTCTCGCTGTGCCCTCTCTCCTTCCTGGCGATGGAAGCCCCATCCTTTGCTGACGCAAGGCAGAACACATAAGAATATTCGTTATCTTATTGGTGTTATCTCAACTATCTTCATCTTTGACCTATATTTTTTTTTTCCAGATTATATAATTTTGACACATGGAATGCCTCATATTTCCTCAGAGATGAAGGGATGAGCTGAGGTGAAATATAGGTTGTAATCAGAAACTGATGCAGAAACTTCACCATAACATTATAACTACTGACAGGTGAAGTCCGAATAACATTGGCTGTCTCTCTACAACTGCCCCTGTTGTTGAGTTGGATATATTAGGCTGAAAGTGAACACGTAGTCCTGAAGATGAAGTTGGGAAAAGGAATGTTTTCTTTGAATATTGTGTACGAAAAGGTGGCGGAATGATATTGAACAGATTTTACAGAGCGGAATGCAAGAATTCTACATTTCATCTGAGTCTCACAGCTGGCGGCTCCAACGACAGTCTGACCTCAGTTTACAAAGAGACGAGAGGGCGACACAGTGCATTGTTTTTAAAGCGGGTGAGGTAGTCCCTGCTCAGTCTGGGTTCCACTCATCTGGCGCGTGAAACTGTATTGAGCTTCCTGTCTGCTGTCATGACGCAAGCTTATCAGCAAAGCAGCAGCAGCAACGGCGATGTTGCTAAATGGATCACTGGGTGGTTCGATTGTGGCGGCAAAAACAGTGGCTCCCAATTTGAGTGCTTGTTTTTCTCGCAGCTAACTCTAAGTGTGACGCTTGTTGGTGTCTTGAATGTAAGTTGACCTGAAGAAGACTGTTAAAAACGAATGGCTCACTCGAATCAGTCCAGCACATATCTGAATAAATGTTTCAAGAATGAATTCTTTGCTTTTGTCAGCCGTGACCATTTCCTCTCTTCTATGAGTTTTGTCTGCTTCCCATTGCTGAAGCAATAACGATGACTCGTGTGTGGAACAGTTTTGGAAATCCAACGTTGTTGTTTCTCTGAGGGATGTGTACATATACGGGAATTCAATCCATAAAAGGTAGTTGTGGAATAACCGCCCGATGGGACCGTAGCTCAGAGGGAAAGTTAGAAAGTCCTTCAACCAGAATAGACATGCATGAATAATGAACTGTATTAGTGGACGGGGCCTTAATGGAGGATAGAGTGCAGCATCATCTTGTGCAGGCCTTTATGTTTAAATAACAGAACCAAACGGACATGTTGACATCCAGCAGGTTTTAAGGGGACAAGCATGACGGACAGCTGGTGGTGTAAAAGAAAAAAAACCGTCAGAATGTACACAAAGGATTTCTCAAAGCAGTGGGTACTCTCCTCCCCAGACGCTTTTTCCTTCCTTGTTGTTGACAGTGAGTGGAAGGAAGTTGGCGCTGGGGCATTTGTCTCAGAGGAGGGCAAACTGTAGGTCTTGTTGGAATGCCGTCCAGCCAGCCTGTTGGGTCACTCCTCCTCTGGAGCGGCACACAAACCGTTTGTGCGTGTCGGACTGATTTGTCCGGGAGCCATGATGTTTCCGCAGAATGCAAAGGCGGCGGCGATTCTTCCATAGACTCCAGCCGGATAATTACCGATGATCAATACACGGATACGATCCAGCTGATTGGTTAGGTAGTGATAAGTGACAGTTGTAGCAAACCATTTTTCGTCTACAATCTACAAACCATTTGTCATTGTTAGTAGATTATTTTTCTGAGAAATGAGTCCCAGTAAAGTTTGGTTCAAATTATTCCTGGATCTTCCATTTCATTAAGACCTGTGCCAAAATTTAGTGGGTCAGTAATTTTATACAAGCTTACGTTAACAGAGCGACTAAAGCTAGCGGGAGCTCGGAACCAGCCACAAGCCCCGAAGCCAGCATAAAAACGTGTAATGGACTGAAAGAGACTTACGAAGTTTTATTCTCTTCAAAATATCATGAAATTGATTTAAGATTCTCACAGAGGGTACGTTAATTTCAACAGGTCTGAGCACATACACAATGCCGACCAGCCTTACTTGCACTTTAATCTTTCAAAATAAGAGCACTTAAAAAAACAGTACTCATTATGATTTTACAACTTTGACGGAAAAAGAATCGGAATCGGAATCCCATTAAGAATATTTCCCCTGGTATGGATTTAATTGCCGTCCCTTTGATGCTCTTATCAGCACAGATCTTTTCCCGGCCTGACATCTCGAGTTTGCGTCAAGTTACCCCTGAGTCGGTCAGGAAGTGCCCCTCTTCATCAGCCCGCTGGCTGGGGCCGGGGAAATCCCGGGTCCATGCCGTATCTTCTTGCCAGAGATATCGGCAGCAACAATTTGACACCAGCAGGAGGTTGAAGTTGACTCCGGGGTGTAAGGAAGATTTACTCTGACTGGATAGACTGGATAGACTCGACGGAAAAGCATTTCTGTAATATTTGATGACTGAAGTTAACTGCGGAGCGGCCGAGACCTACTGTGCTGCTGTTAGATGACTTATCACCGTGACATCATGTTTGCGTTTCAAAGGGTCGAGCCCAAGGTGCATTTAATGGTGCAGCAGTAAGAATGACTGAGCCATGCACAAACATACGTCTGCACATACTGTGGCACTCAGGAGTGGGTGTCACCGTCATTCCTCGGTCCAAAGTGCATCCACCCCCAAGCTGCAGTTATTTTCGTTTGCCCTCTCGGTGTGTGCCTCGTAGTGGGAAAATACGACGAAGCCAGAACTTTCATCCTCGCCAACTTTACTTTTTTTTCTCATTGTTGTTGCTCGGGGATACGGACATAGAGACTTTTGTCTGCATGACATACCAGGCCTTCACCTCCTCTCATATAACCACGGTGTAGACATGACAGGAACTCCTCCATCTTCAGCCAATTACCTAAGACGGATTCCACTACCGTTCTATAGAAGTAGAAGAATTTAGAGGTTTGGCTGATTAATTGTTGTGTATCAGACCTTCGTCTTTGAATTTAAAATGTCTCGCATTCAGGCATAATTAATAGCGAGCAGATGATCTCAGTCCAAGTTTTATCAGGTACTTTAAATCTTTACAGATATATTTGTTTAGTACTTGTTTTGTTGTTGGATGTGATCCAGATTTGTTTGCATAGGTATCTATTTTTTGAGGTAAATGTTCATTTCAAAGTGGACTCTTGGGATTGTGCATTTGTGTTGCAAGGGATTATGGGAGTTCTACACTGTTGTTCCGTGGGTAACCATTTTTGTCGTCATTTTGAGCAACTTCGCAGTAAAGCCGTGTTTTTGTACCAGTTGTTTAAAGCATAAAGTGCCTGTACTCTCTTTCAGAGTCGATCCAGACTCTGACTCTGCTGCATCACACTAAATTACTTAGCGCTTAGCTTAGCTCAGCTTGCCTAACGGTGCTGGGTTCCCTTTTCACCACTTTACGTCTCCATTGTTTCATGACGGCTACTCATCTCTCATAACTACTTGGAAGAGGGGAACACTGGAGAGTGGATGCCCGACTGAAGCCCCTGGGACCCGTTGGACCGGTCTTGGTTTGGACTAAAAATACCAAAGGCCCGTCTGGTTCGAGCCGGTCTCCAACACTTATCTCTCAGACTCAGGCTGGATTCTGACAAATATACGATATCCAATGTGACATGATGCTTTCAAGAATTTTTGGTGAAAACCCGGTGAAACGATGAATACAGAACATTGGATCTGGTGTCTCTGGGCTGGAATAGGTCATTTTCCAGGGTTGGAGATGCGATAATAATAATAACTCTATTTATGTATCATTGGACATTGGTTTAGATTTTTACTGTTGTCTTTTAATGTCAAAGAAAACATTTAAAAGGTGACAAAAGCTCCATAAAAGACAATACAATAAAACAAAAGGAAACAAATCAAGTACAACGCTGCTCTATGGACGTTTGTTTGAGGAAGTGATTTGAAAGAAGCCACTGGTTCTTGCGATAGTGCAAGCAGTATTTCACACGCCCATGAAACACTGCTTGCACTATCTCCTCTGGCAGGTCCTTCCAAAGCCCTGAGGGCAAGGGCATGGTCAACATTAGATTTAAGCCTCGACCAGAAGGCCCTGCTGAGGATCTAAGGCGGCGGTCCGGCCGTAGAGGGTCAGCACTGCCGTTACATAGTCGGAAGTCGGTCCCAGCCGTGCTTTAAAGGTCATCGGTAAAATTTTAAAATCAATTCTAGAGTGAACAGTGGAGAGATGCCAGTGTTGGGGTGATGTAATGTTGTCTGTTAAAACCAGGGAGAAAGTGAAAGCCTGAAATGACTTTTTCTCGGTCTTAAGTTTGGAGATGGGGTCTGAGCTGGAGGAAGACAGATGAACGTCTTCTTTGACATGTGGTTAGAAGCTCCAATCTGAATCAAGAGAGGTTTCTGTCAGCGGTGGAAAGGGAACCGATGGGGTTTTATTGGATCATTTAGACAGTTAAAATGAGGTAAACCGAGATTTGTTGCCAAATGTCAGTGAAGAAGAGGCGCATGTGTTTGATGTAAACAGTCAGCCCTGTGAAGAGCACGGAACTGTGGACTGGAAGTTGTTGGACATGCGTTTGGAGGTTCAGTCCGTTTGCTTTAGAAAGGATGTAGCGGCTCCAGAACAGATTAAAGCGACAGTGTGGGCCCTACAGGCGGACTGCAGTCAGGTTCTGTATGATTAAGACCCAATGATTCAAGATAGTCTAAAAGGAAGTTAAAATGCAGCTCAGACTGTTGCAGGGCGGCGGCGTTGGTGCCTACATGATCCTCTTAATTGAGGTGGAGACTGTCGGCATGAGCACTTTCAGTTTAACCAGAATATCAGTGGCGGTGGCAGCAGGAAGACGGCGAGTCGTGTCCTTGTAGAAGCGATGGCACCGAATCATGGAGTCACGAATAATGAGAGTAGAAGAAGGGAAAAGAGGATGAAGACGGTGCAGCGAAGATAAAGGAGGTTCATAAAAGAGTTCATAGAATTCTTAGGATAATAACGCCGTAATGTTATTAATCGTGGTTAGTAGGGAAATGTTCTAATCCTGACATCTCTAGCGTCTGTGTGAAGTTTTAGGAGATGACGTAAACAATCACTGTATGAGTTATCACTTGTTTTATGGCTGTTGCACAAGAAGTGAAAAGCCCTCCTTTGTTCATTCCAGATAACTGAGCGTGGAATCTCCACTAAAGCTCAGTTTTAGCAGCCCTTTTGTCTCAACACCACACTGGGAGCATTCGTGACTAAGAGCCAGTGGACAAGAGGAGAGTGTCTGCGTCTGAGAGAAGACTCCAGACATCCTCGCTCTTTCAAATCCTCTTCCTCGCTGAGTCTGTGGAACATGAGCAGCAAGTTGGAGCAGGGGGTTGAGCTAAGCAGTCGTTTCAATACCCACACCTTAACTGTCGGTCCGATGATTGGGTGGAATGGTGAATTTTAAAATGTTAACCTTACCCAATCATGTACGAGTATAAAACAATACATTTATATTTTGACGTTTTGCGGCTCTTTGTGGGACACTTGGACAATATTGAAACGTCAACTTAAGACAGGAAGGTGTAGCAGTTAGCATAAACACAAAGATCACACTCCCATGAAACACTACTCGCACTATCGCAATATATTCCATCGCAACCACTTTACCGTTATTCATGTCAAATGGACAAATTCTAGTATTTATACTAGTACTTTAATTTATTGCAGCCGAGCCACAGAGGGGTCACGAGCCACAGGGGGGGTCCCAAGCTCGGTCAAATGGGCATGGTTGCATCAGGAAGGGCATCTAGCGTAAAATCGATGCAAAATCCATATGCAGAGCAACAAACCGATTTCCAAACCGGATCAGTTGGGCCAGGGTTAATAAATACCCTCACTGGTACAGTTGGCCAGCATGGTACCGACATATTGAAACAGGTGATCCGGTGTGGCATCCCCAAAAGGGAGCAGCCGAAAGATGATGAAGAAGATACTTTTATGTCTCGTATCTATAAAATCAGCTTGAATGCATCCGATCTCAGTGGACCGGTCAGTAAGCAGGTCTGCTGTATTGCAGTATTGGATTTTGTGTGACTTTTGCTGGAGCCTGAAGGTCAACTTTTTTACAGGGTCTCAAAATCATGCAGTTCTATTTGCTCAACAACGACTTAGAGTATATGGAAAATGTATAAAACCCTTGAGTGGTCCCCCTTTAGAAGTTGTTGCTGTTTGTTCCCCTGGTTAAATATTCCTAATGTGTGTTGCCTATAATTATACATGGTAATGTAACTTGTAGAGAGAGAGAGAGAGAGAGAGAGAGAGAGAGAGAGAGAGAGAGACCTCTCCGATGGAAGCCCAAGTCTTACTGGATGATTGTTGTGTAAGAACACTTTTGTTTTGATGACGTCGATTTCATTTCCCAGCTACAATCAAACAAAATATCTGTTTCGGTGACTTTATTCTCCATAGATATTCTGCTACTTGAAGACAAGAGCGGTCATGTTGTTGTGTGGCGATCCCCTATGAGCAGCAAAGACAGCTGTAGACATGTTACACTTTTCACAGCCTCTGTCTTGTTTGGCTGCCTTCTCGCTCCTGCTACTAGTGTGATGGTATGCGTGGAATGTACTTGGCTCGTCATCAGGTCGGACACAATGGTCCTCGTTGGCTTGTGGTAACTGTGAGAGTAAACCCGGCGTTTTTCTGAAAGAAGAGTTGCTTGCATTGTGAAGTGGGATTCACGGCAGCACTTCTGCTTTTTTTTTTTCTCCAGGCTACGTGTAAACATTTTGTTTACGAGGGTGTGTGAGAGTCTCCATGGATTTTATTTTCAGAGAGGGTCAGTCTTGCTGCTCGGGGGGGGGAAATAGGATTTTTCACAGTATTCACTGGATCTAGATTAAATGGATCTATCGCGTTGCAGATGTCTTAGTCGAGGACAAAGACCGAGTCTGGGAGGAAACACGACCGGAATTAACAAACGTTGGATTGTGAGAGTTTCTCTGCGGTCCCTCGACGATCTTTGACTGAATATCTAACTTTTGGAGTAATTGAGATATCGTTGTTTTTTTTTGTGGTGTGAAATCTACTATCAACAATGGGAGGGTATAAAAAAAAGTCTTACAAGTAAACATCAAGATGACAGTATGAACCATTTTCTCTTCCATACTTCACAAAATGAATGAATTACCTATTGAATGTTTTTTTTGTGCAGTTTTGTGTTTTCATCTTTAGAACCTGCAAAGTATCGACAAGGATGTTTGAACTCCAAGACCTAAGAAGAAGGGGGACCAACTTTGTTACCTTAGCTTACCAGAATCCAGTCGCCAGTGTTTATTTTCTCAGCGTCGCGGCGCTCTGGATGGATGCATGCCCCCCCCCCCGGCCCTCACTCGGCCGGACTAAGGAACCCTTATCCTGCAACCCAATAATGCGGCCAGTGTGAGCCAGGGAATTAAACGCTTCCTGTGTCTCTTTATGGCCCGAGTTGACTCGCCGCATTCCTCCCAAGGTTAATGTTTGATGGAGGCGAGAAGCAAAGTCAGAGAATCACAGAGCGGCACTCTTCTCTGTCGCTGGCAGGTCGAGCCTCCGGGGCTTCCTAGACCAACGCTCCCTCATTAAATCAATCAACGCAGTCGTACAGTTTCATCCACAAATGGGTCAGTGTGCAGCTTCACGTGTGACATGAGAGCTAATATCTTATCAAACCGTCATTGTTGAAAACAATCTGGAGTCCCCCTGGTATATAAGGTGGGGGGATTGTGCTATGGTTCTGTCTATCTTTGGTCTGGGTCAGGACTCAAAAATCAAAGTGAATGGAAGTAAACACACGAATCAAGAATATGGCGGAGTCTTACATTTCATTGGTTCATGTGTTAATCCTAACCGATGACCTTATTCAGGGTCAGGGGTGCTTGAGCCCCTCCCACCTCAGCCCAGATCCTTCTTCAGGTATCCTGATGGGGGGAGACACGGGGGCTGTGCAGCAAAAGATGCACGTGATGCAACTTTAATGCCCTCTGGACTAAATCTACTTCATTCAGAGTGACGTCATAATACAAACATTTTCCCATTTTGACTTATATTCAGCGTATTCTGCGTAGAGTCGTTAACGTTGCTGTCGATCCAGAATGTGTTCGCACAGATCCTGCTGAGGTTAGCTAATAGAAACCACCGGGGGATTGTTGGCGCTGTGCTGACGCATTTCTTTCAGCCGAGACCGATGGCGTGTGGCAAACTTAACCCAGTGCTGTTTGTGCGCCCAAGCGGAGAACCGGCAACATAAATCCTACGGGCGCTGTAGCTTAGCAGGCGGGTGGTTATGAGTTCCTCGGCAGGAGAACTGTGGACGCTAAGAAATGCAGGTTGTAAACACGAAGCAAATTGAAGAGCCGTCATGACTCACTGTCGCAGGCAGCAGCGTTCAAACTGTGATCCCGCCCCCTCAAACTCACACCGTCCTCCGCATGCAGAGTGAAAGGCAGGGCATGAAGTCGTTCTGTTAAGATGTTTGGAATTTGAATCATTCCAAACTGGAATTTGCTTTTTTTGAAGTTTGACAGGAGCCGTTCTTTCGCTCGTAGCTGTCATGGATCTTTCTGACGCCCGTCTAGATGCCTTTGCGTCCTGTGTTCATACAAAATGGAATTTAAAGAAAACAAATGTCTATCATTTGTTATTGAATGCACCTCCCCGGGGATATTCATGGTCACGGTGATATTGATGGATTGCTGAAATGGAGACGGTGCGCTTAACCTCTGTAACACTAAAAACACGGAATCAACACCTCCACCCAGGAGGAAACATTTTCAAACCCAACCATAAACTTTGGGGGTGTAACAAGAAAGAAATCATCGAGGTTGGGAGTGAATCCACGGATAAAGGAGGAAAACAATTCCATTCTGTAACTCAGTGGAAAACACGATGAAACTGAACCATAACATTTTGAAGAAGGTCCGCAAAAGAGATGGATGAATGGAGAATGTGTATAGGACATCTACCTGTCGATAATCTACGGTCCCTGTCATTGGTTAGGCTTTTGCACATTATAATTGACTTTATTTCAGACCTGCTGGACATTTGTAAACTGACATTGCCTTGATAGCAGATGGATTCACAAATGCCCGCCCCAAGCATTGTGTGTATTAGCATTAGCTAACACCGCTATCTCGATGAATCGAAGAAGGCAGAGCTCTTCTTCTCCCTCATCTGAACTGTGCATGGCTCACATATAACCCAATTCATCTTGTTGTTGGTTTTTGCAAGCTTTGTATTTAAAGAACCAATTCTCATTTAATCCTAACCTCTTGTTGAACCCAGAGTCGTTTTGGATCTAGAATTGACCCTTGTCTAATTCCGACACTGACAATCTGTATCAATTCAGGAGACTCTCACCGCTATAATCTGATATTGACGTCTTTTATTTAAGTCAGAAGATATATGACTGGAAATGATTGCGATTATTAGTCGCCGTAAAATCGTATCTTTGCTCAGAATGCGATCTGCATGATCGGATTCGTGCAGCTACAGCCAGTTGACTGTACGTCTGTCTGTTAGCTGTCCTCTACCGCTCTAAGTGAGCGTGTCTGTGTGGCACCCAGGAATGTAATCTAATGTAATGCTGAGTCAGACAGAGTGCATCAACAGCTGCTGTCTGTTGCTGAATAGAGGCCGGTGTCCAGAGGGACTGGATTTAAAGGGGGGGGGGGGGGAGGGTTTGGAGAGTGAGTAGGAGCGATTAAAATAGAAGAGTACAGATTGCCTTTTTTATTTCCCATGTTATGCATATTGATTAGACATCATCCTATTTCAGTCATGACAGAAGTAGTCCTTCTCAGATGATGCCTCATGAAGGTGGTCTTTGAAATCACGTCTCTGGTGGAGCCAACTAACGAAAGATGTCAGAACACCGGAAACGTTGCCTCTATTTATAAAATGAAAACTTTTTCTACGTTTAGAGAATTTGCCCTGACAGTCCTGGGGTTTTTTTTTTCTTTGTCTTCTCAGGCCCAAATTGCCTTCCTGCAGGGGGAGAGAAAAGGCCAGGAGAACCTGAAGAAAGACCTTGTGAGGAGGATCAAAATGCTGGAGTATGCGCTGAAACAAGAGAGGTGAGTGCCCTTACCTCCCACCGCCGCTGCTGCAGCCCACCCACAACACACACAAATACCTCGGCTCCTCGGCAGCAGTTGCAGTATTTCCAATGTTTATTACACGCCTAAAAATAGATTCCTGCCTCTGAGAATATAGATAAGGAGAATTTGTTGGTGGGCGATTGTCACTGGTCAAATAAATCAGTGCCTGCTGAAACCTGCATGATGGTAGATTAATATGGTGTTTTAAAAGAATTCTCAGCAGTCTCCTGTTTAGAGTCTCTAACTCGTGTATTTCTGTGATGTCACGACCGACGTCTTCAGACCCCACACAAGCAGCAGTGGGGTGGGAGTGCCAGAGAGACCCTCCCCGAGTCCAAATGGTGGGATGTCTCTGGACAAGAGCTTGTTTTCCCATGAGTGCTCTGTTCGCCATCAGGTACTGATGACTCTGGACTCGGTATGAAGACACAACAGGAAAGGAGGAGACGTGATCTCTCCACTGTTAGTTGGCCACCATCACAGCTGCTCTCTGTGGAATTTCTCTTAATCCTTAATGCCTCACTGCAGCCTGCTTCAGTTTGTTTGTTACTCCAACACATTTCTGTTAATGGGACTGAAAGCCATCAAGCATGTCAGTGGTGCTGTAGCAATAATCCTCTCCAGAAACTGAAAAAAAATAGTCTCGCTAGGCACGACTTATTGGCTGCAGTGGAAACCTCATCGTCACACCGGGCCAATCAGAGGGAGAGAAGGGCGGGACATGGGCTCGCCATTGTAGGATTCGTAGTTTGGTTTGGTGGAAGTATGTTCTCGTTGTTTGCCCTCTAATTATAAGCTACGATTTCATGGATCGCCTCTCGGGCCTGTTCATTGTGCCGTCTCAGTCCCTCCGTCTCTTCTCCCACTTCTACCGTGATGAAACGTTTCCAGAAGGAACACAGGATAGGCCCCCGATGAACCCTGGTAGACGGGGACTTGCTGCATATAATGTCAGCTCTGGGGACCACCTTTCTGCCCCGGGGGGCCGATAGAACGTATACAACTGCATTTTCTCTGTATGGCAAAAAAGAAGAATAAATAGCTTAGTTCAAAATTGGTTGTGATATCTCAAGTTTCCCGTCATTAATGTCTGCGGATTGAGGGAAGTATAGAAAACACCTCCCTCCCATAATCTACAGATCTATTTAGATACGTATCTGCACAGCCAGTTGATGCTGTTGAAGGTATATTTATTATACTTATTATGCAAACTGTGTATGTTTACACACCAACCACGGACATTTCAGTGGAACCTCTCCATGGAGCAGTTTTTCTTGCTCTTACACTGTCTGATAATGTGACAGAGGAGTTTTCCTTTAAGGATAAATCATCACATTCATTCCCCCGAGTAGGTAAGGATTACAAACAGTGAGATAAAAACTGGGAGGAGAAACAGAGTAATCGACCGGCCGCAGGAATATCAGGTTTGTTCGACCACGAATCATCCTCTGGATGTTTGTAGTGTAGATTTGTCCACTTTTCTCACAGAGGACTCGGGCCTCAGGAGCAACACTTAGCGCCAGATTACTACCAGGTTTCCCAGTTGCTAAGCAACGGGTCATGTCTCTGAGAGCATTTAAAAGCAATATCAGGAATAGCTGTCTTGTTTCAGAATGTAACTAATTTGAAAATGATTTGATTTTGATGGGTGTTACTTCATTTGGCTCTGGGGGGGGAGTAGCTCTGAGAGGGGGTGGGGGGTGAACAAAGAAAGATGTGGGAGCTCTTCTTGCAGCGATACTACCTCTGATATGGATGGATGTGTGGGTGAATGTGGTTATTTTTTGAGGTGAATTCAAGGTTTGGTTATTTTCGTTTCATTTTGTTGATGTTTTGTATGTTGTTGTTTTTTTTCAAGCGGACTGATTATTTAAAGTAGACATAAACACATGTTTGTGTATCTGGAGGACAGACCGGTTCACAAAGGTCCAGAGTGTAAAATGTAGGGGTAACCCTTTGAATAAATAGAATATAGTATTCACAATTAGGATTTTTGTTAGGTCTTTCAGTTGAAAGTAATCTTTTTTCATTAACGTGTGTGTAGAAATAGTCCTTTATCTCCTGAGAGAGGGTCCGTATGGAGACCGCCGTGTTCGTACAGGCGTCTGGAAAGGCGTTCCCGTGTGAAGTTGTTACTGTCACACAAATGGACGACCCGACTTATCATTTAGTTAAAGCAAAAGTCAAAACCAACGGAGTGACAGTCCCTGTCGTCAAACGTGAAGACTCATGAAACGCTTAGATATAAATTGAGCGGTTCTGGAATCCCGGAGGATTCAAATTGGCTCGGCGCTGCGCAGGGAAGGAGGCTGGCAGGGAGCTTCAGAGCGCCCCCTCCCCGCCCGGACCCGTAAACACATTTCTATCGATCCATCTGAGTAGTATTACATTACAGAAGTGGTACGTCTCAGCAGTAGCATGCAGATGTAGCATTAGCACCGGGTACTGTTGTCCTCTAGACGCCATGTTTTCTCTTCATGCACATCCACACGCTTATTCATGAAGACGCCATGTTTTCTCTTCATGCACACGTCCACACGCTTATTCATGACGACGCCATGTTTTCTCTTCATGCACACGTCCACACACTTCTTCATGACGACGCCATGTTTTCTCTTCATGCACACATCCACACGCTTCTTCATGAAGACGCCATGTTTTCTCTTCATGCACATCCACACGCTTCTTCATGAAGACGCCATGTTTTCTCTTCATGCACATCCACATGCTTCTTCATGAAGACGCCATGTTTTCTCTTCATGCACACGTCCACTCGCTTCTTCATGACGACGCCATGTTTTTTCTTCATGCACACGTCAACACGCTTCTTCATGAAGACGCCATGTTTTCTCTTCATGCACATCCACACGCTTATTCATGAAGACGCCATGTTTTCTCTTCATGCACACATCCACACTTTTATTCATGAAGACGCCATGTTTTCTCTTCACGCACACATCCACACTTTTATTCATGAAGATGCCATGTTTTCTCTTCATGCACACGTCAACACGCTTCTTCATGAAGACGCCATGTTTTCTCTTCATGCACATCCACACGCTTATTCATGAAGACGCCATGTTTTCTCTTCATGCACATCCACACGCTTCTTCATGAAGACGCCATGTTTTCTCTTCATGCACATCCACATGCTTCTTCATGAAGACGCCATGTTTTCTCTTCATGCACATCCACATGCTTCTTCATGAAGACGCCATGTTTTCTCTTCATGCACATCCACACGCTTCTTCATGACGACGCCATATTTTTTCTTCATGCACACGTCAACACGCTTCTTCATGAAGACGCCATGTTTTCTCTTCATGCACATCCACACGCTTATTCATGAAGACGCCATGTTTTCTCTTCATGCACATCCACACGCTTATTCATGAAGACGCCATGTTTTCTCTTCATGCACATCCACACGCTTATTCATGAAGACGCCATGTTTTCTCTTCATGCACACATCCACACTTTTATTCATGAAGACGCCATGTTTTCTCTTCATGCACACATCCACACGCTTCTTCATGAAGACGCCATGTTTTCTCTTCATGCACACGTCAACACGCTTCTTCATGAAGACGCCATGTTTTCTCTTCATGCACATCCACACGCTTCTTCATGAAGACGCCATGTTTTCTCTTCATGCACACAGCCACACTTTTATTCATGAAGATGCCATGTTTGCCTCTATATTATTTATTTTATTTCACTCAATCCTGTCGACCCAAATAAGCCTGTTTAAAAAAAACTGGAGGGATGCTGCGTGTCTCCATCCTAACAATAAGTGTAACAAATGGCCAGATGAGATATAAATCCCCACCAGCAAGTTCAGGGTCTATCCCGGGGTCTTCTCCCGGTTGGACATGTGATCGGGGAAATTATGATCTGAATTTCTCACCATTTCCTGCCAGAGAATAGAGAAATGAAACTTAATGATACTGAATGTGATTGTTGCTGTAGTTCAGTCCCTGTTCTCTATATCAGGTTACACGTCACTCCTTCTTCCTCCTCCTGCTATTGATTTCAACCCTGCCAGCTTATGGTCCTACAGATGAAGCAACCAGCCATAACATTTCAGCCCAAACCCTGTTGTACGGGGCACAGCTGACGTTGTCTGCTGACTTTGACTCTGACTCTGACTCCTCTGTTTCAAAGGTGCTACGTGAATAAAGCTTTATTTAATTACGTTACCCCTGCCGTTGAGAATTACATTTTCCACGAGGGAGGTAACTGGGTCTCCAACAATATTTAGGCAGGCGCTGTGGGTCAATGTAAGGTTCATATAAATGTCAGAATCCGATACTGTGCACTGCCTCCTTTCCCAGAGTGCATCTCGACGCCATCTCCTTCCCAAGTACGCAGGTTCAAACACATCCAGCCGTCGTCATGATCTCAAACCTAATGTGATTCATAAGACCAGGCCCCCGTCTTCTGTTGCTCCTTGGACGTTTCTGATGTTCTTGTGTCCATTGTTGTTACTTCTGGCTGTGGACAGGAGTCAGCGTGAGCGCTGTGACCAGTATGAGTGAGCCTCCGGCGCCCACATCCCTGACGCCGGTTCACCAGTTGTCCCTCAGTAGACCACTGTGGTTGCTTCTAACCACTGCATTAAAGGGACACCCAACGAGACATGCGGTTCTGGAGATGCTCCGTCAAAGTCATGTAGCCATCATTATTTGGCTTAGATTTTCACACATGTCCGTTTTTCGGATTACTACACATCAATTATAGAGACGTGATGTTCACTTGCGGCCTAAAACATCCCACGCGCCGACAGTCGCCATTGTAACAGCGCCGTCTTTGTCACTCACATTCACTGTCAGAGGTCAGCTGTTTGCTGTAACTGCTGTATATGGTTTTAAACGAGCTAACTCTGACTTGACTTTCAAAGTTTAAGCCGACGACATGCACAATGATTTTTTGTTTTCCTTGCTTCTGCTCCGACCTTTTTCCCCCAGCTCCATTAGATTATTAGTCTCAAAACTCTTCTCTCTCTCTCTCTCTCTCTCTCCTTCCAGGGCAAAGTACCACAAGTTAAAATACGGGACGGAGTTAAATCAAGGTGACGTAAAGCCTCCCAGCTACGACTCTGGTAAGTCTGCCGTGACTCAAGCACTCGGCTCCGCCTCCTTGTTCTAAAACACACTGTTGAGATCATAACTCAAGTGACGGGAAAGGTACACATGTGAGTCCCGCTCTCATGTTGAGTCTTGTTAGACTTTGTAACCGTCTTCTCAATAGCTTCCTTCTGAATTGTGAAAGAGTGTCATTGTGTTTAACAGCAACCACAAAAACAGATTTTGAGTAAACACACAATCAATCAAAGGAAAACAGATGCAATCACCTTATAGTTGGACCATTACTGATCCACCAACAATCCTGTCATGTTGGATTTACAGGCAGCAGAACCTTCAACACAGCATCTCAGACTCCCTCAGGTCTGTCACATGATCTCAGCGTGAACCTGCTTTCATCTGTGAGAGCAGGTTCACGCAAGAGAACGGTGCTCCAATGGTGAACCTACCCAATATGGTTCTGGGTTGCACCAGAGGATGTTGGGCCCTCGTGGCGCCTGTTGGGCTCTCGTGGAGTCTGTTGGGCCCTCGTGGCGTCTGTTGGGCCCTCGTGGAGTCTGTTGGGCCCTCGTGGAGCCTGTTGGGCCCTCGTGGAGCCTGTTGGGCCCTCGTGGAGCCTGTTGGGCCCTCGTGGAGTCTGTTGGGCCCTCGTGGAGTCTGTTGGGCCCTCGTGGAGCCTGTTGGGCCCTCGTGGAGCCTGTTGGGCCCTCATGGAGTCTGTTTCTGATAGCTTGGGTCAGAGACATGCACAGGACTAACACGCCGGAGTTTATCTTATAGTGTTCTTGCTGTTCTCCCGTTCCTCTCTGCAGAAAAGAGCAGATTCCGGTCGTGCTTCCGGGTTTTTGCACTTCAACGTCTCTGTCCAGCCGAGACACGGCACACAACTGTAACAACCCATGTGAATGTTCTGTCCTGGAGAAGCTGGACTACCTTTGCAGCCTGAATGGGCCTTTGGTACCGCTCCGTGTTACCAGTACAGACGAGAACACTAGCAAAATGCAAAACTAGAGAAAAAGGATTAGGGAATGATGAGGAGAGAGAAATGGTCCGCGGCCACCACCGGGACCACCGGCACCACCCTTCCTTTTACCGGGTCGTCCTGCTGTTGTCCCTCTTTGGACCAAAGCAGCTGAGACTGATTCATGATTGTTTAAGCTTCCTAACTGGACAGATCCAGATCCCTGGGGTTTGTCTGACTCGTGTTTTACTGTGATGATTAAGTGCTCCGTACATTTTTGTAGAGTGTATTTCTCTTTCCTCCTGAGGACAATGGAGTTAAATCATTTTTACGAGTAAACATGTTTGTTTCTTTTAGCATTTGCACTTCTCTGTTTATCGTATTTTTATTATTTTTTTTACTGGGGTTTCTATGTTCGTCACTCTGATTCAAGTCCTCCGCTACCATCGAGACAGTTTGGGACATTTTCTCTCTCGCTCTCCTCATCTCCGTTCATCGGGGTGTCAACAGCACCCTACTCCTGGAGGTGTTGATGAATCGGGGGAGGTGTGGGGAAGAGGTGTTAGGTGGCGGGTCTGGAAGAGGGGGGAGACGAGGAGTGGGAGACGAGGAGTGGCAGGTGTCGCTCGTCTGGTGGTGCACCTGTCCACTAACACTCCTGAATCGGGCATGACCCACATTCTGGACCCCCCCCAAATCAACGGGTGGACGCCCCCTTACCCCACCTAAACCTCCGTAACGCGTCGTTCTGCTCCACCCACACTCCCAGCTGACGTGGGTGGATGCTGAAGTGGTTGAGCTGTGAACCTCATCAGAGCTTGTATTTGTTAAACACGCTGCAGGCACTGATCCACATTCGTGCTCTTCCTGCTGTGTCACGGGACGCGGTCGGAGCAGAGAACCGCCTCTTCAGCGTCATTATGTTCCAAACGTCAGGTTTTAGCGTCGACAACAAGCCGTCGCTAATTATAATGAAGTCTCGTCTCTTTCTGTCTCGCACACATGATGTTAACGAGAAGATAATTCCCCTTTAGAAGGGACTTTATTCATCCTCACGGGGAAATTCAAGTGTCCCAGCAGTTCTAACGTTTATAGATAGATACTGCAGTCGTTCTGAAAATAAGGTGAAATAGAAAATATGCAAAATACAAGAAACAAACACTAATGAAATATTAAAGACATATAAACATATCTATATGTGTGTGTGTGTGTGTGTATATATGTATATATTTTTATGTATACATGTGTATATATAAGTGTATATTATGTAGATATAGGTATATTACGTATATTATGTATGTATATATGTATGTATATATATGTATGTATATATATGTTTGTATATATATGTATGTATATATGTGTGTATATATATATGTATATGTATGTGTATATATATGCACATATTAATGTATGTATATATAAAAAAGCCTGTATATATGCATGTATGTATATATATGTGTGTATATATATGTATGTATATATGTGTGTATATATGTATGTGTGTATATATATGCACATATTTATGTATGTATGTATATATGTAGATATATATATATATATATATATATGTGTGTATGTACATATGTATTTTTGTATGTATATACACATACAGTATATATAAATATATACAGCATATATTAAATAAAGATAAATATGGGGAAAAGATACTTGAATATATCATTTAGTTATTTCAGCTGACCATGTTGACAGAATAGATCCGATAGAAGGATGAACGGGTTGTTCATCCTTTCAGTCCTGGTTCTACTCTGTGGCACAGATGTGTTGTAGAATTCAGATAATGTTCAGGATGAGTTTTTTCACTGACGCTGCTCCTCTCTTTAACTCTCAACCACCGTCGAATGCTGGATGAGTGAATTTACCAGGATGCTGTAAGGCAGGAATGTCCTGGTCACATATAGGGAGCAGGAATAATGTCAGAGGTTGTTTGTGTGTGTGGAGCCCTGATTTCTTTCCTTCCCATCTCCCCCAGATGAGACCAACGAGAACGAGTCTTCTGGATCACTCAACAATCAGCTGTCCTGGAAACAAGGTCGCCAGCTCCTCAGACAGTAAGGTCACACTCTTCTACCCAGAGAGAAGGATTAGCACAGATGCTGCAGATTGTTGACGGACCCTTTATCACCTCTCTTCGCGGATTTTCACTCATGCCAAAGTAACAGCTTTGCTGTGGGAAAGCTGCGGTGGGGGTATCGGTGCGCGGTGGAACAGTGCCCCCTCATGGCCACCCGCTATCATTACATCTCTCCAGCCCGCCTGTGAACATAAACCAGCCTTTATCCTCCTCACCGTCACACGCCCTCCTTCATCTCAGCCTGATGAGGCAGAGGATTTATTCCTAGCAGCGCGTCGGGGGGGACGGATAGATGATGTGCTGAGACGCCGTCTCCTTTTCAGTCGGATAGATGGAAACTTTATTATTTTATATACAGCCGAAGTACAGACATCCTGGAGCTGACCCAAAATCTAGTCTTATACACATGTATAGATTATTATATATATAAAATAAGAAACATATAAATATGTATGTATATATGTATACACATATATAATGTGTATATATATATATATATACATATACGTGCATATATACATATACGTGATATATATGCATATACGTGATATATATGCATATACGTGATATATGCATATACGTGATATATATGCATATACGTGATATATATGCATATACGTGATATATATGCATATACGTGATATATGCATATACGTGATATATATGCATATACGTGATATTTATATGTGAGATATATGTATATATACATGTATATATGTATAAATACATGTGTATATATACATATATGTACATATGAATAAAGGAATAAAATACAAAGAAAAGAGAAATGGTCCGATCTCTGATGGTATATATTAATATGAATTAAATACGTCAAGCTGCTTAGAAGAACACACATGGTGTGTAGTCAGTGGTGTGTAGTCAGTGGTGTGTAGTCAGTGGTGTGTAGTCGGTGGTGTGTAGTCAGTGGTGTGTAGTCAGTGGTGTGTAGTTAGCTGTGTGTAGTCAGTGGTGTGTAGTCAGTGGTGTGTAGTCAGTGGTGTGTAGTCAGTGGTGTGTAGTTAGCTGTGTGTAGTCAGTGGTGTGTAGTCAGTGGTGTGTAGTTAGCTGTGTGTAGTCAGTGGTGTGTAGTCAGTGGTGTGTAGTTAGCTGTGTGTAGTGAGGTAGATAAAGACAGTCGCCTGCTTGATCCCGTTCTGCGTCCCTACAGCCTACAGGAGGTGTAATATTTAACGAGCAGCTCCTCCTACTTCAGCAGAGCAGATTTAGTCAGCTAGAAAAACTCTGCAGCACCACATACTCCATCCTTCATCTCCTTGAAGTCTCTGTCGTAAATGAACATCACTAATATATTCGAAGAAGAAAAAAGAAAGATAGGTTTCATCTATCCATCTTCATTTCTTTTGGAATTTCCCTTTAAAATGGGTTTACATGGAATACAGCCGCTTTAATGCCTTGACCTCCTCCCAGGTACCTGCAGGAGGTGGGCTACACCGACACCATCTTGGATGTCAAGTCCCAGCGGGTCAGAGCGCTGCTGGGACTGGCTGGGGACGGGAGGACTGGCGAACAGACCGGTGAGCCTTTGGTCAACGGAATGGACTCAACAACAACGAAGGGTACCGGTACCAGAGGGTAAGCATCCTCCTCCAAAGATATAGACTCCAATCGCTCCGTTGCTCATCGCTTGTTACGCGGCGGCGTGTTCAAACTATCCCCTGGTTAAAACTTGTACAGTAATGAGCGCCTCATTGTTCGCCAACAGGAAAGCCGAGCTCTCCGAAACCAGCGCCGTCCTGGAGGCCTTCAAGTTCATTGAGAATGCAGCAGCCGAGTTCAGTGACGAAGACGAGGAAGAGGACGGCGACGGTAGAGACCGGTCTAATATGGACTCCAGGACGGTAGGACGCCCGACTGTCCTCACCTCATACACTCAAACCCAATCTAAGTGATTGAGAGTAAATACCGGCAGGAACAGCCAGAAGACTGTGACCATGTTGCTGTTGGATCAAAGCTGGGATCGGCAGATTTTAATGTGACCCGTCTCAAGGGGTGAAAAGATGCTGTTGGGTCATTATAGGATCATTACCGGTACCGGACAGAGCGGAGTGGACTGTCCTCTGGGTTACGTCCTCAGAGCGTAGATACACATGTCTGAGTCTTTTCTTTAGAATACTTTTTCTTCACCATTTATGATTTATTCTTTCAAACTTGTATGTTGTATAAGTGGATTTGGCGGTGAGCTCATGAATGACCTCACAGGAACTCTCTACAGTCATTATAAATATGTTGTGCTACTACATACTACTACACACTAACAACTGCCTTCACTCAGATCTTGAGGAAGAAGCCCTCGTCGTCATTGTCGCCCGCCAGCATGGACACCAGCGAGGACCCTGACGCAGAGGAGGCACTGAAGGGTTTCGACTTCCTGTCCAGTCCCGACGACATGGACACCTCACCGGGGTCCAGAGGCAACGGGGACGGCACAGACTGGGGTGAGTAACGCGTCGTTGGAAGAGCATTAAAGAAACTACAACATCAAGAAGATGGATTTCTCATTGAGTTTGATAACATCTCCTCATGGACGTTCACCAGAACTCTCACTCACCTCTCATGTTGTTCTCATAAATCATGATGTTTGGAGTCTCTCTCTGTTTAACCCATAGTCTGTGATCTCTCCCACTGTGTTCCCATAGCCGGCCTGTGACCGCCGTGTCTCCTCCACGCCCGCGGGTCATCGGTTCAACCCGGTTCCCTCCGACTCTCGCTTGTCCTCGCATCTTAATGTCATGCTGGGGAGTGTCTTCGTATTCCAGCAAGGCTTTCATTCATTATATCAATGTTTTCACCGTGAGAGTTTTCTAATTGGATCGGTCGGGACACAGAATCAATACGTTCAAATGAAATCGTTCCTCAGCATGACATTAATGCCCCCCCACCCCCACCCCCACCCCCACCACCACCACTCCCAGAATTCCAATAGAAATCTCAAAAATGCTGTGAAAGCATCGCCTAGTTACAGAGAGTCTGATTCTAGTCTAGTGTAAGAGGCGGCGGCGGTGGCCTGCTTTAAGGTGAGATCTCAGGTCCACCGCTGGGGGGCTTAAGAGCTGTGAGGGTCCGTGCACGTGACCCACCCTGAAAGAAGCCACTACTACGAAAACCCCGGGTTTTTAGGATTACGATGGTTTTGGTCATCCTTCATGCTATTTTTAACTTGTGCTGCAGCCGTAACTCACAAGTATCGATCCAAATAAGAGTTGAGCCCACATTCCGGCGCCACCTGCTGACCAGTCAGTTCTGTGGAAAATGCATGAGGGGGTCTCTTTGGAGGGGGTCTGAGGCAATTTAGTTTCCCCCTGTGAAGGTAGTCCAGTTTACTGTTACAGTTTACAACCTTGCTTCCGCTGTAATCCTTCAAAATAAGAGCACTTAAAATAGACTATTCGTTGTAGCTTTAAAGCCCCCAGATTATTCAGTGGAATACTGAATGTAATGATTCTAGCATCCTTTTTCTTTTCTTACCACAATTATCGACTTTGACCTTTTGTCCATTATTTTATATTTGGCTATCATGTGTGCGATTAGTCGTGTGCTGAGAACACACCCTCTTCTGCTTACAAACCTCTAGATATGGATAGTCTGTGCTGGCTTATCGAGTTGATATCAACCCCGGGTTAGTTTAAGTTTAATGGAGCCAGATAAGGAAGAAGAAGCAGGATGTGTTGATTTTGCTTCGTGGTTCGCGGCCCAGTCCTCTCAGCCTCCGTCTGGGGACGATCCTCAACAGCCTCTCGGTCTGGTTTTGTTCCCTCTGTGTAGAGAAGGACGAGCAAGGTCCCGTCTCTGAGGCCTGGGATGTGGACCCGGGCCTGATAACCAAACTCAAGGAGCAGTACAAAAAGGAGCGCAAGGGGAAAAAGGGGGTGAAGAGTAAGTCCTGTCAGGCGTTGATGCCTCCCTCCTCCTCCTCCTCTCTCTACTAGAGACTCTCCGCCGAAACGGCTCCTTCAGTGAAAAAAGAAAACCCCTTTGCTCCTTGTTTATTTTTTCACCTCCTTCTTTAGCTTCTCCTCATCATTACGCCTCCTACTTCCTCTGTCCTCGTTGTCTGTCATCTCGCACCAAACGTCTCCTCTGTGTCCCACTAAATGTTCTGATCTATCATCTTTATTTCCCACCCAAACAAACTTCAGTGCTTGGTGCATGTCCAAATATGTGTTTCAGTTCTTAATGACATCATCATCATCATCATCATCGTTTTAAGATTACGGGCCAGTACCAGACTCCGTCTGTTTCCTACATCAGTCTCCTCTCCACTCATGAAGTAGGACTCTTCCTCATCAGTCAGCCGTTTTCATTTTACACCACTGAGCCGTTTTATAGCCGCCGTAAAAGCAAAGGCAGTAAAAAAACTTTTTCTTTGTTTACACGCGTCGACTCACCTCATCGGAAACGCTTTCACACGGCGATCCACACTCCCGTTCATGAGGTGGCGATAGTTCTTCAGTGAGCTCGGTACCGACCGCCAACAAGCGCCCAGGAGAAGAATACGACCAAAAAAAGGGACATTTCGCTCATCCAACCGTCCAAAAGTGTTAAAATATTCCAAAGTTGCGATGAATAAATCACACTACGACACAGACGGGAACTGTTTTGAAGTCGCCGTATTTAAAATGCAGCATTACGTCACAACGCTACGCGTGCGCAGATAGAACTCAAAGAGAACTCTTTCTGAAACAGCGGCTGGATATCAGAAAGGATTTCCACTACCTCCCTGCAGGGGAATGAAATCTCATTCAGAAAGGTGCTTTATTTTCTGAAAGCCTTTTCTTTACCATCAGTCGTCTCTTCCGAATGTAATCGGAATTAGGCTGTCCATGTAAACCCACCTACTGGGTCACCAGACCGGCGTCTCCAGTCGTCACACTTTCTCATCGATCCGATGACCTCATCTTTTTCTGCACTCAGCTCTGTATTTGTCTGGACGGCGTGTCGACACTTCACCGCTCTGATTTCTTTCTACCACTTGTACCTTTGCTTTTCTGAACTTGATGAGAGATCAGTAATAAACCTCCACAACTGATTCACTGCAGATGACGGTTATTACTCTATTACTCTATTACTCTATTACTCTCTCCACACGTATAGACAAACCAGCCTCGGTGTGTTTCCTGCTTCTTGGACTTATCTAACAGAAACTCTTCTCTTCCCTTCATTTTCTCTCCTTTTGCTTTCTATGGTTTCATTTCCTTTCTTCCCTTTCAGCGTAGCTCTCCTTCCACTTTCTTTCTCCTCCGCAGCTCCTGCTATTTTTTTCTTCCTGTCTTTGGTTGTTGTACATTATTAGTATTTCTCTGCGTCAGTGTCCGTCTGCTGACGCGTTGTACTGACTTGTTGAACAGGGCCAAACCGGTCCAAGCTGCAGGACATGCTGGCCAACCTGAGAGACGCAGAGGACCTGTCCCACATGCAGCCCCCGTCCCTCCCCCAGTCGCGGCCTAACGCGGTCCACTTCAACGAGCATGATGGGAACCGCGCCGACGAAGGTGCTCCAGCAGAAATACCACGTGACTGTCTGTCTTCCATTGACGTGAAGTCCCTTCGGCCCGAGTTAACGATGCTGACGGTGGTCTTTCTTCTCCATCTGTGCTTTCCACAGTTGAGGCGCTGACCTTTCCTCCAACCTCAGGGAAGACCTTCATCATGAGCACGGATGAGGCCATGGAGAGCGACCTGGGTCTGGGCGAGCTCGCCGGACTGACCGTGGCCAACGAGGCAGACAGCCTGACATACGATGTGAGTGGAAAACACACACACACACACACATATATACACACATACACACACACTATATACTCACATCACATACACACGCATACACACACTCACATACACACACACTATATACTCACATCACATACACACGCATACACACACTCACACACACATATACACACATACACACACACTATATACTCACATCACATACACACGCATACACACACTCACACACACACACACACATGCTTTAAAGGTTCCTTTCTTGTCTTGACAGATATTGTTTATAGATTGTCTCGTAAAAATTGAAAGTGTTGAGTTGGAGGAGTCTTTGGATAGAAAATAATAAACCAAATATCGTCAAACTAACTATAAAGTCATAAAATCCACAGCTGAAACGGTTGATGTCAGCGTTATTTTTTAGCCAGAGTGATTTGCATGTGATGGAGACGTTTACTGAATCTTCATCAAGACTTAAATGAAAACAAATGGAACCATAAATCTTCCTTTCTCCAGAATAAAAACATGAACAGCTGCTGGGTGTAACCCGAGGTATCGAGAAACAGAAGCCCTTCTGACACAGAGACCCCGTAGCGGTTCCATAGAGACCCCCCCCCCCCTCACCTGTTTATTTACACTGAGCTCATGTAAACATCCGTCTGTCACAGATGAGTAAAATCATCCCGACGAATCAGAACTGAGTTAACGCATTTAACTATTGAGGAACTTTTGGCATTTAGTTTGTTTGTTGTTTGTTTCCACGGTTACAAGTGGACTTAAGGCTCAATCAGTGAGTGGGATTTGTCCAGATGAAAGGTTTTCTGGGACGACATTCAGGAACTAATGAATACATTTTTCACCAGACTTTACGTTTATCAGGTTTGGCTGATGTGCCTGTTGTTATTAGGGCGATTTTGAGAACTTTGTGTTTTGTTTTTAAATGTAAACGTTTAACGTTTGAACGTTTGAACGGCTGTGGCTCGGTGCGTAGAGCAGAAGGTAGCCGGTTCGAGTTGGAACGGATCGAAGGCAGAGAAGTTGAATTTATTTTTCCTTTCCTTTTTTTAAAACTTTGTCGTGTTGGTTTTTCTCAGGGACGATTTAAATCAATTCCTTCTTTCTAACTGACCCTCTTCGGTGAAACGTGGCAAGGCGTCCTGATCATTTCACGCTTGACGGAGTTTAAATGAAATGTCTGCTCCTCAGATTGGCAACAATAAAGACGCCATGAGGAAAACATGGAACCCCAAATTCACCCTGCGGAGCCATTTTGACGGGATTCGAGCTCTGGCTTTTCACCCCGTGGAGCCGGTCCTCATCACAGCCTCAGAGGATCACACGCTCAAGATGTGGAACCTGCAAAAGACCGCGCCTGCCAAAAAGTAAGACTGTCCTCACACGAACTCCAAAACACTGTTCTGATTTCATCACTCTTTCTTCTATCCGCCAGATGGAGAAAATCCAGCACCTCCACATTTATAGGATTATTCCACCTTCATCTGTTGTCAGAAAATCTCTATTGTTTATTATAGAGTCATAAGAGGGATAGCTGCTCTTCGTCGTCCAGATTCATCCACAGGAAACCGCCCCCATCTGACATCAGAGTCTCACTGTGTCCCCTGAATATCCAACCCCACCACCACCTACGTAGTTTGTAGGCTGGAGATGGTTCTATTTTTAGAGACTAAAGTCGATTCAGGGTTAAGGTTAATGTGGAAAAAAGCTGATAACCAGAAGATGCACTCAGAGGCCGCCAACCTGCGCCAAGGCACAATAGTGAGTTACTGCCAGCCTCTACATCTACTGACAACTCCAACGAACTCTCTGAGTATCTCTCAAACACTCAGTAGCTGCTCGTCTCTTGCACTTTCCACTTCAGCGTCTCTGTTCAGCCCAATAGGAGCCCAGCTCAACCCAAAGGGACATCAAAGGAACTCTTGAAACCGAGCCCCCAGCTCCGCCCCCAAAGAAACATCAAAGGAATCACAGTAACAAAGACAGCAACAGCCACATTTATCTCGGCACCATTCCAAAAAGCCTATTTTATTAAAATTTTATATTAAATACTGCGAAACCCGTTACGTCACCAAAATGTAATCACCTCTAGGATGTACCCAAACCTTCCTCTGGGTAAAAATATAGAGAAACCTGTAGTTTCTTAATGAATAGATCCATTTCTGTCTTCATCATTTCAAGTTTCCTTACTCTCTGATCTTATGTTTTACATTAATGATCACTGTTTTTCCACAGGAGCACCTCCTTAGACGTGGAACCGATTTACACCTTCAGGGCCCACAGGTAAAGCTCCGCACATCAACAACCAACAGTTTTAGGTTTTACTGTTTTGGGGTTTGAGTAATCTCTGTTTGGACCACAGGGGGGCGGTACTGAGTGTGGCGGTGAGCAGTTCGGGCGAGCAGTGTTTCAGCGGAGGGGTTGACGGGACCATACAGTGTTGGAACATGCCCAACCCCAATATAGACCCCTACGACTCCTACGGTAACGGCGTCGGGCGTTTTGTCTGAATGTCAGGATGAACCAATCACAACGTGCCTCTGATCTGCGGCGCCTCGTGTTTCTCTGCAGACCCGTCGATGCTGCGCGGAGCTTTGTATGGACACACCGACTCCGTCTGGGGTTTAGTGTACTGCAGCGCCAACCAGCGCCTCCTCTCCTGCTCCGCCGACGGGACCGTGAGGCTGTGGGACACCAACACCACCTCCCCCGCCCTCGCCGTATTCAACGAGGACAAAAGTACTGACTCCACTATTTTATCACCGCCTTCTCTGACACTTTTATTCTCCGTCAGGCGTCATTATTGATTTTGTCACAGTATCGTGTTTATCCTGGGAGAGAAGCCAGCGGTGGGTTTTTTCACCTCTAAGGGGTCGTGACCCCACCTCAGCCGCTGTGGCACAGGAAATGAAACTGCTGTACATCAGAAAAACATCTAGATAATAATTTAGGATAACAGTGTAAAATATTCTGGATGAAAACGGACGGACTTTTTTAGTTTTATTCTTTCCAAACATTTATTTCCATCGTTCAGAACCAAAAGACTCGCTTTAAAACCCGACATGAACGTTTGTGTCCCTCCGTCTTCAAGAACTAGGAGTTCCCTCCTCGGTGGACCTGGTGTGCAGCGAACCGGCCCACCTGGTCACGTCCTTCACCAACGGAGAGATCGGACTCTTCAACATGGAGACCCGGCAGCTGGTGCTCAGCCTGGAGTCCAATTTGGAGCCAGGTATGAACCGAAAAGACGTTTGTGGACTTGGAATGTGGGAACTTCTCCACTGATTTATGGTTAGATCACGTCATCAGTCAGAATGTTGAAGTGGACTCGCGTAAATTAGTATCAAAAAAACAAATGTGGCTCTGGACGGACATTGTTCGACCCGCTTTTTTTATTTCACAGAAAATGATGAGTGATGGTAGAACCGCTCAAACTCTTGGTTCAGCATCTTTTTAGAAATCTATTTGACTCTTATTAGACTTTGTTTTATTATGTATATGTATATGTATATGTATGTATGTATAAATGTATATTGTGTATATATATATATATATATATATATATGTGTAGTTTAATGGTAGCCGCTCTGTTTTTTTTTGACCAGGTACTTCCTGTCAGATCAACAAGGTCCTCAGCCACCCGACTCTTCCCATCACCATCACGGCGCAGGAGGACCGACACATCAAGTTCTTCGACAACAACAGCGGGAAGCTGGTTCACTCCATGGTGGCTCACCTGGACGCCGTCACCAGCTTAGCTGTGGACCCGAACGGACTGTACCTCATGTCAGGCAGTAAGTTCCTCTGAAACCTCCTCCTCGTGTCTAACCTGACTTCCTCCCTCCACGCAGTACCTCATCATCTCCATCAGGAGGGTCATGCTTCTACTGGGGCTGGTTTGGGCTGGATGGGTTCAGGGAAAACGTGGCCCGGCTCTCACATTTTGCTCCTATGTGACTTTCTCATGTCGGTGTGAACAGAACCAACCAAATTGAGTCTGAGCTTTATACAGTTCTGATTTGGACCCCTTCTCTATGTGGGCCTGAATCGGTCACAAGTCGGATTTTTTGCAGTGCAACTTCAGTCGGAACCGTCAGATCAGCATTTATGCCACTATGACATCATCTTCCATTTACATTCGTCACAAAGTAGTAAACACTAAAAACATCAATATAAACACCAGTTAATATCACTATAAATACTATAAACGCCACTATAAATGCTATAAATATTAATATAAACGCAATTACCACTATTATTAACAATAAAAACATCAATATAAACACTATAAACATCAATATAAACACTATAACATCACTAAAAACCCTATAAACACCACTATATACACGACTATAAATACTATAAACACCACTATATACACGACTATAAATACTATAAACACCACTATATACACGACTATAAATACTATAAACACCACTATATACACGACTATAAATACTATAAACACCACTATATACACGACTATAAATACTATAAACACCACTATATACACGACTATAAATACTATAAACACCACTATATATACACGACTATAAATACTATAAACACCACTATATACACGACTATAAATACTATAAACACCACTATATACACGACTATAAATACTATAAACACCACTATATACACGACTATAAATACTATAAACACCACTATATACACGACTATAAATACTATAAACACCACTATATACACGACTATAAATACTATAAACACCACTATATACACGACTATAAATACTATAAACACCACTATATACACGACTATAAATACTATAAACACCACTATATACACGACTATAAATACTATAAACACCACTATATACACGACTATAAATACTATAAACACCACTATATACACGACTATAAATACTATAAACACCACTATATACACGACTATAAATACTATAAACACCACTATATACACGACTATAAATACTATAAACACCACTATATACACGACTATAAATACTATAAACACCACTATATACACGACTATAAATACTATAAACACCACTATATACACGACTATAAATACTATAAACACCACTATATACACGACTATAAATACTATAAACACCACTATATACACGACTATAAATACTATAAACACCACTATATACACGACTATAAATACTATAAACACCACTATATACACGACTATAAATACTATAAACACCACTATATACACAACTATAAATACTATAAACACCACTATATACACGACTATAAATACTATAAACACCACTATATACACGACTATAAATACTATAAACACCACTATATACACGACTATAAATACTATAAACACCACTATATACACGACTATAAATACTATAAACACCACTATATACACGACTATAAATACTATAAACACCACTATATACACGACTATAAATACTATAAACACCACTATATACACGACTATAAATACTATAAACACCACTATATACACGACTATAAATACTATAAACACCACTATATACACGACTATAAATACTATAAACACCACTATATACACGACTATAAATACTATAAACACCACTATATACACGACTATAAATACTATAAACACCACTATATACACGACTATAAATACTATAAACACCACTATATACACGACTATAAATACTATAAACACCACTATATATACGACTATAAATACTATAAACACCACTATATACACGACTATAAATACTATAAACACCACTATATACACGACTATAAATACTATAAACACCACTATATACACGACTATAAATACTATAAACACCACTATATACACGACTATAAATACTATAAACACCACTATATACACGACTATAAATACTATAAACACCACTATATACACAACTATAAATACTATAAACACCACTATATACACGACTATAAATACTATAAACACCACTATATACACGACTATAAATACTATAAACACCACTATATACACGACTATAAATACTATAAACACCACTATATACACGACTATAAATACTATAAACACCACTATATACACGACTATAAATACTATAAACACCACTATATATACGACTATAAATACTATAAACACCACTATATACACGACTATAAATACTATAAACACCACTATATATACGACTATAAATACTATAAACACCACTATATATACGACTACAAATACTATAAACACCACTATATATACGACTATAAATACTATAAACACCACTATATACACGACTATAAATACTATAAACACCACTATATACACGACTATAAATACTATAAACACCACTATATACACGACTATAAATACTATAAACACCACTATATACACGACTATAAATACTATAAACACCACTATATATACGACTATAAATACTATAAACACCACTATATACACGACTATAAATACTATAAACACCACTATATACACGACTATAAATACTATAAACACCACTATATACACGACTATAAATACTATAAACACCACTATATATACACGACTATAAATACTATAAACACCACTATATACACGACTATAAATACTATAAACACCACTATATACACGACTATAAATACTATAAACACCACTATATATACGACTACAAATACTATAAACACCACTATATATATGACTATAAATACTATAAACACCACTATATACACGACTATAAATACTATAAACACCACTATATATACACGACTATAAATACTATAAACACCACTATATACACGACTATAAATACTATAAACACCACTATATACACGACTATAAATACTATAAACACCACTATATACACGACTATAAATACTATAAACACCACTATATATATGACTATAAATACTATAAACACCACTATATATATGACTATAAATACTATAAACACCACTATATACACGACTATAAATACTATAAACACCACTATATACACGACTATAAATACTATAAACACCACTATATACACGACTATAAATACTATAAACACCACTTTAAACACTATAAACATAATTATAGTGTTTATAGATGTGATTATAGTATTTATAAAAACCACTATGAATACTATAAACTTCACTATAAACACTATTAAAATCACTACAAACACCATAAACACCACTATAAATAATATACCACTATAAAAACTATAAACATCGTTATAAACACTTTAACTGTAAACTAATGGAAAGAAACCAACTTCAGAGTCTTTGTTGTTGTTATTGTTGGTTCGCGGGTCGTGGGCGTTGGTTTAGCGCCATGAGCGGTTCCGATCCAAGAGAAGCATGGAGTTGAGGATTAATACTGCTGGAGTGAACGTAGCCACAGTTGGACGTTTTTACCAAATTGAACACTTCCTACATTATAAATTAAATGTATTATTATTATTATTATTACTTAACGTCAGAATCCGATGTGATTCACTGACAACTGGTCACATGTGAACATAAACGACCACGACTTTGTCACAACGCAGTAACTGAAAATCCCGATGAGCTCCATTCTCGGCTCCTTCTCTCCTCTGCAGGTCACGACTGCTCTATTCGTCTGTGGAACCTGGAGAGTAAAACCTGCATCCAGGAGTTCACGGCCCACAGGATGAAGTTCGAGGAGTCGATCCACGATGTCGCCTTCCATCCGTCTAAATGCTACATCGCCAGCGCCGGGGCCGACGCCCTCGCCAAGGTGTTCGTATGACGCGGAGCTACGCCTCCCCCGCAGCCCCGCCCTCTGCCTCCCACGCTTGGGGACCAATAGAGACACAGGAGGGGAAGGACCTTCTGGTTTGGGTCCAGTTCCACCTCTCACAGCCCACTGGTTTCATGTCAGACTGGTAGACTATGTAGCCGCGAGCCTCAAAACGGGCCACCACTCTGCTTAGAAAAGGGTCAGCAGGGGGGCGGGCGGCCGTCGGAAGGAGAACTGCTCCGTCGTCCCTCATCTACTATCCAGGCAGGCCTGGGTGTGATTGATGGGCCACAGCGCCCCCTGCCTCCCCCACCCACCCCACCCCCACACACAGATCAAAACGTAACCTCCGTAGCTAGGAGGCTCAGGACAAGTGTAAGATGGTGGTGAGTTGAGAAGTGAGGTTTCAAACGGGTCGTCTGCTCCTGTGACTTCACTCCCCTCAGACACACCGGTCCACCGGCCCTTTACTCCGGGCCACGTTTGCTGTGTGTCCCATAAACGCGGGCCACCGGAGAACCGCTGGAGCCACACGGAAACCGCTCTGTTCCGCTTCTCTGCTTCCCTCATGGACTCTGCTTGCCGGCCTGCCTTTATTTCCCTTTTTAAATACGTGTAGACAAAATGTGCCTTTGCTTGAAAAAGGTCTTGAAAAATGTTATTTTAACAAGCTTGTTGAGGAGGGAGGGGGGGGAGGGGGGCAGAGAAATGGAGCTGGTGGTCACGGCGTCGTTGATTTTAACATTGGATGTAAAATTACAAATGCTTATAATAAACAAAATATATATTCAGTCTTAAAAAGTTTAATGTGCAGCGTGAGTTTGAGTGTTCCTACTTTGAGACGCGTGTTTTCCGGGAATCCCATTTTTCCTGCATTTCAGGGTCAAGCTGGTAGAGCGACGAGGTCCAATAGGAGACCCTGTCCAATAGAAGCTACAGTAGACTTCAGGAGTAAGATTACAAACATAAGTGTCCAAAGTAAACCATCCTGGTTCTATATTTATAATAATACTGCAGACGTCCACGTCGGGGGCGGCTGATTGATTCTGTCTCCATTATGGACCCAATGGTTTGTACCGTCTGTAGTTTTCCCCTGGTGCCGGACTACAAATGTGATGTTTCACGTCCTGACATTTACAGTAGTCAGCTGTTTAGCAGGAAGTTAGTGCGGTGCCGGAGGACCGTTTGACACCGAGTTAAGAGGAAGTGTCCCGCAAAGAACCCGGCTCGCTGTAAAGGAGTCCTGGGTCCGAAACAATCAGAGACGTCGTACATGTAGAGGACGGCGTCCAATGAGCCATTTTCTCAGCCACTGGTTTGTATATGAAAGTATGTTCCAAATAAAACCTGCTGTAAAATCCGAAACCGGGCTCTTGTGTCGGTCTTTGAAACCCAACAGCTGCCGCAGATGATGCACTGAAGGACATGGAGGTCTTCATCGAAGACACGAGGACGATCCTCAGGCGCGGTCCGCCGCTCCAAAAGTCTCTTTCCGGGTTTTTTTGGATTTATTATGAGGATAATTATACCCTCAGAAAAAAGGAAGTCGGGCTTCCATCTATAGAAGAGGGAGAACTTTATTTTACGGAGGGAGTTTAAGATCAGAATAAATGTTGATCGCCTACATGTGAATAATATATAAACAAATGTCCCGAGGAATGGACTAATTTTATCGACACGCGAATCCCAACCACAGCCTCACGATCGTGGAGAGATATTTGATTTATTGCAATTTCATATACTTCATTCCAAGGTATATCGAGTATTACCGTACTTATCCATTGCAGTGGTACTGTTCGTTTTCTGAAGTTATTAAAAGTACTAGAAAAAAAGCAATCGCACAACGCAAACCTCCGCCAAGACGGAACAGTACCCCATGTTTGAGAAAAGAGATTTTGCCAGCCTCTAAATCCACCAACAACTCCAACAAACTCTCTGAGCATCTCTCAAATACTCAGCCGCAGCTTGTCTCTTTCGTCTTCTACTTCAGCGTCTCTGTTCAGCCCACTGAGCCCCCAGCTCCACCCCAAAAGGAACTCTTGAATCTAAGCTCCCACCTCTGAGAAATATTTCATGCAAAATCCGTCATCTAGTTTTTCTGTAATCCCGCCCACAAACCAACCAACCAACCAACCAATCCAGTTTAAAAAAAGAAAAAGAAATCCCGTACGTTTGATTCAGGAGAAATCAACCACTTTAAAATCGCTTCATTTTTCTTCATTTTATTAAAAACTGCAAAAAACAAATATATAGACCAAAGTATCCGCGAAAGGATTTTAATATGCATATTTACAAACGGGGAGAGAATCGTAGATATTCTACGGCCTGTGATGTTCGAGGCTACCGCTGATGAGTCCGCCTCCGACCCACGACCTTCGCCGGACGCTCCCTCCTCACACGAGTCCATCTCTCGGCTCCGGGTTTGTTCTGTCAGTTTGCGCCGCGCCGTCTTTGTCTTCCCATGAGCCTCGGCGCCGCTAAAACTCATCAAAGTCTATGAGAGGAACCTTTGACAAAGTCCCTCCCATCACGTCTCCTGTTGAGAAGATCTAAAATGCACCACGGCTAGAAAGAAAATCCTCCTCACAGAGAATTCTATTTTAAAAAAAAGAAGCACCTTATTATTATTATTATTGTTGTTTAAAGAATGTTAAGCCATAGGAGGAAACGTTAGGCATGCTTTTAAAATCTACTTTTCTCAGCGAGCGTCAGCTGAATGTTTCTGAATGTTTGTCATCAGGCCGACTTCTGGAAAAGTTCTACAAGTTAGACTTTCTATTTTTATTCCATTTAATAAATCTTCTATTAATGCTTTATTTTTTACACAACATTTATGATCCCGCCTTTTTTGTCTCATTTAAAACTAATTTTTAAAAAATCTCATTTAATCTGCTTTTACCAGCTTTCAGCTGAAATATCATTTAATGAAATATGTTCCTGATGATGTAAGATTCTGTCAGAATTGGATCAGGACCACCCAGCAGGTTATTTCACAAGCAATCCTCTCAATATCATATCTTTTATTCTGTTTTTATATGTTTTCATGTTTTGTTTCTATGGTGTGATGAGATCCTCATTTATTTTATTATATTGTTTTTATTCCCTTTTTGTTTAGTTGCTTTTATTTTGTCAGTATTTATTGACTGTTATTTTTGACTGCTTTTATTTTCTTTCCCTCTTTCCTGTTGGTTCTGACTTTCAAAGGTTTGTAAAAGTTTGTTTTTAATGGCTCTATATAAATAAAGTTTATAATTATTCTCATCATAATAAACATGAACGATTATTTACTACTTCCAGGACTTTTGTAGACGTTATTCCACTAAACCTCGGTTTTGTACCATCCCACAATCCTCGCCGACCTGCAGCCGACCCGGCCCGCCATCTGGGCGACGTGGCGAGTAAATTCGAGTTAAGCCACGCCCCTCTCTGCTCCTCCCTCCACCCGTCCGTCCGTCAGTCCTCAGTTTCGGGGTTGGGAGTTGAAGTCCTGGCAGATGTTGTTGATGATCTTGGGTACGAATTTGTAGAGGTTGTCGAACTCGTCCACGAAGAAGGAGTGCTCCTTGTCCGGGTCGCTGGCGATGTACTCCAGCTCGTCTGGCGCCGCCCAGGCGATGCCGATGGAGTACGCGATCACACCTGGACCACAGGAGGAGACAGCAGATTAGACACGCCCACAGACATATCACACACACCCACAGACATACACACACGCCCACAGACATACACACACACTCACACACACGCCCACAGACATACACACACACTCACACACGCCCACAGACATACACACACACCCACAGACATACACACACGCCCACAGACATACACACACACTCACACACACGCCCACAGACATACACACACGCCCACAGACATACACACACACTCACACCCACAGACATACACACACGCCCACAGACATACACACACACTCACACACGCCCACAGACATACACACACACCCACAGACATACACACACGCCCACAGACATACACACACACTCACACACACGCCCACAGACATACACACACGCCCACAGACATACACACACACTCACACCCACAGACATACACACACGCCCACAGACATACACACACACTCACACACGCCCACAGACATACACACCGCACACACACACACACTCGCCCACAGACACACGCCTTACATGACTGATAACCATGAAACTAAGTGAGGGGGCGGGGCCTATGCAGGGGAAGAAATCATCAAATTTTGGCGCTCCATCATGTCTCAGGAGAAAATATAAATGCTGGAATCTCAGCTTCTCTTGACCACCTCTGCCTAAAATCGTAATTCACAATCGGATTTTTCCGATTCTGTCCCGGTTGACCTCTGACCTTGGCGATGAACTTCGCGTGCCGGTGCTATGACGTCGTCGTAGGAGCGCCCGTCCGTGATGACGATCATTATCTTTCGTTTGTTGGGTTTGGATTTGCTGAACAGCTGTTCGGCGGCGTAGGTGATGGCGGCACCGGTGCTGGTGCCGCCGCTCCAGTAGTTGACGCGCTTGATGGCGTTCAGCAGCTCCGCCTTGTTGTCGTACTGGCCGAAGCCGAACTCCAGCCTCTGCTCGTAGGTGTACTGCACGGCTCCGACCCGTGTGTCCGTGTCCGAGATCTCGAACTCCCCCGTGATGTTCGCCACAAACTGCAGAACCGTGCGGAAGTTGCCGGTTCCCACGCTGCTGGAGCCGTCGATGACGAAGGCGATGTCGTTGGCATTGAGGCAGGTTTTGCTGCACACCAGGCGGTCCGTGTCACAGACCCGCTTCACCAGCGGCTGGACGGCCTTCCTCAGGGAGAACCAGCTGGTCACCGGCAGCGCGAAGAAGCCGTTTGTCCGACACACCGCCTGCAGAACGAAGGACCCACTTTGATTCACACCGACCCGCTCTGACGAAGTTCTGACACACCTTTGCAACCAAACCTCACCTTATCTACAAAGCCGGTTTCAACCAGGTTCTGTTTCTCCGCGTCATCGGGGCCCTCGATGGTGACAAAGAAAATGTTGATGCCGGACTCCCGGGCGAGCCGAGATGCCTCCTCCACCTTGTCCGTGGGCCAGCCGTCCACCAGAACCACGACCACGTTGGGGGCTCCTCCTCTGTTTCCATTGGCATCACTGAAGAACTGGCTGTTGATGTAGCTGATGGCCTTTCCTGTCAGCAGGGGGCAGCAGCGGACAGTTAGAGACGCCGAAGAACATCAGAACCAAGCATGTGGTCCAAACCCACTCTGCAGTCAGACAGTTCACGGAGTAGAACCAGAGTTTAATTCACATGACTGCTGGGCCACAAGTGAATAGTAAGACCCACATTGGGAGGCAGAATATGAAAAATAAATTAAATGAAAAGGGCACCACAAAAATATCTTCTTACATCCGGATCCAAAAAAAGGTGGGGAATTATTTTTAAAACATCGATTACTTAACTTTATTTTATATTTTGCTTTTTCAATCAAACTTTCCAGCCCAAAGTGCTTTAATTTAACTTAAATGCTTTACTTAGAGAAATGCTGCCGTTACAAATATCAGTCACGTAGATATCAGACATCACTGTGTCGCGTCAACTTCCGGTGTATTCACTTCAAAATAAAAGCATTTCCTGCTACTACTTCCTGTAAAAATGACTCCAAAAATAAACAGCTTATGTAACTTAACTTTCAACATAATTCTTCAACTGGACTATTTTAATTCATATTCATATATGGAGATCGGACTCTTTCACTTTATTCCTTTATTTTAATGCAGATGTATATATTTATATGTTAGTTTTCTGTCCTGCGTGAATAGATATATGTATTTATATTTATTTATTTGAGTCCACGTTTTAAATAGATTTTTGAAATTATGGACACACTGTCCTGGAATCCCAACAAAAACCCAGGACCATCCAGATTGTTACCCAATGTTCAGAAGCCAGCATCTGTGATGTATGAGGGTGTGTTAGTGCCCTTGGCATGGGTATTGTCCACATCTGTTTTCACTCTTTAAGGTTCGAGAAGGTTTGGGACCAACTTTTGCTTCCAGCCAGACCAGAATCTGTCTCAGAGGCTCATCTGGTTATTCCAGTCAGACACTGAAGCCACATTCTGCCAGCTTACAGCAGCGTGACTTCAGAATAAAAGAGTCCTGGTACTGGACTGGCCTATGAGACCCGGTACAGTCAAGACGCGTACACCATTGAAAATGTTTGGTGCACTATGAAGCATCAAATAGATGTTAGATTAAATAAGGTTAAAGGAAATGTTGGATTTAACACATGCCTGTTGTCCTTCAGTATGTGGAGCCAACGATTCCTGCTGATGACGATCCCATATCTACCAACAAAAGCTGTAAGAATATGACCTTAACCTATTTTTTCTGTTCGTGGCACAAGCACATGCTTATGTTTTACTGCCGCTGCGTCGCGTATTTAAGTGCTCTTATTTTGAAGGATCACAGCAGAAGTTATGTTGGTCGGCATTGTGGATGTGTTCCGACTTCCTGACTCCCAGGGTGTTTATTAATCCAATTACACGACATTTCTAGGTGAAAATAAAACCCAGGTCCGTCCGTTACGAACGCTATATTAGCTTTGTCCGTCTTATTGACATAATGTCCCACCTTTTCTAGAACTGGACTTGTTTGTGCTGGTTAATACTCTCGCGGTAGATCCGGATCTCTGCCTTAACTGAACAAGATGCCCAGAATCAGCCCGCTGTAAAAAATGCCACTTAAAAACTTAAAATTGAGCGTATCGAGTAAAACCCGCCCCTTTTACCGTCGATTGGCATAAAAAACTGTCCTATCATTTAGTCCATCGAGGCGTTGCTGGTCACATGACGGCGGAGGAGGAGGGGCTCTGGCCGGGTCCACCAGAGCTTTTCTAAGCGTTGACCATGTTGTATGATTAGAGAGCAAACGGCACTATCTGTGCACAAATAGAAGATTTATCAAGTCGTTAAAGGCGCATGTGGCGGCGGACGAGCGCTGACACACCAACGCAAGCTGAAAAACAAGCCCCTCCCTTCTGGAAGCCGACCCCCGCTGGCCGGTAAAAGCAGAGGAAAACACGGCTTACAGAACTGCAGGGGTGTAATTTAGCCGACAGCGTCTCGCAGCAGATTTAGATTTAATTCCCTGCCTGCATGTGAAAATGTGCCTGAGTAGTAAACCACGTGAAAATTGAACCGCGTCCACTTTCACGCTGGCGTTTGAAGGCGTTTACGGTAGCCGTCGGCTGACGGGTGGTCACTCACCCACATTGGAGAGACCTCCCTTCTGCACAATCTTATCCACGGCCGCCTTCACCTCTCTGGAGCTGGAGTAGGACCTCAGGCTGATCTCCGTCACCGGGTCATCCCTTCAGGAGAAACAACAAGCAGCCACGTTTGGTTGTTTTTAAAAAAACAACACAAACTAAATATGGCGCATAGCAGCCTCACAAAAACAGTGAGGTTACCCGTATTGGATGATTCCCATCATGGGTCCAGCCAGACCCACGTTGATGGCCTGGGTCACCTCAGACAGGAAGTCCTTCTGGATCTTAAAGCGCCTCTTCCCGATGCTCCAGCTCCCGTCCATCAGGAAAGCCAAATCCACCTTACAGTCTGCCAGAGAGACGAACATCGGCTTCACAGCAGGTCAAAGGTCAATCAGGTCGAATTTATATTTTGACCTCTACAAAGGAGGTCTAACCCCATAAATGTGGGAGTGGATCCAGATAAAGGTCTGGAGAAAAGACCTTTCTTTTTGGAGGTTTAAAAAAAATGCCGTCTGGTGTCATTGAAGAAAAATACGAATCTTCCGACTTAGTAAGATATTAAGTCATTCAGGAGATAAGAAAGCCGTGGGAACAAGATAGTTGTGGCTGTATTAGTAGGGGAACTACGGATGTGGGACCTAGGAACCTCTGTTATGTGTTGCATGGGCGACACAATGATTAAGTTCTCATGATTAACTTTCCAATGTTTGGTTTTCCCTCCTCTGGAGACCCCGAAGGGAAAACTATTATCTGATGGCCACAAGATAGTGAGTCGTTCCTCCGCCTCCTTATCTCGTGGCCACGACTTAATAAGGTGTCGGAACCACCTATAATCTCGTGGTAATGACTTAATAAAGGCTGGGAACAACCTTTTTATCTCATGGCCACGACTTTATAAGGTGTGGGAACTCGTTACTCTCTTGTGAGATAATTACGTCTCTGCCACGGCTTAATAAAGGTTGGGAACTAATTATTATCTCATGGCCATGCCCAATAAAGTGTCGGAACTACCTATTATCTCGTGTTAATGACTTAATAAAGGTTGGGAACTACCTATTATCTCGTGTTAATGACTTAATAGAGGTTGCAAACTACCTATTATCTTGTGTTAATGAATTAATAAAGGTTGGGAACTACCTATTATCTCGTGTTAATGACTAAATAAAGGGTGGGAACTACCTATTAACTCGTGGTAATGACTTAATAAAGTGTGGGAACTACCTATTAACTCGTGGTAATGACTTAATAAAGGGTGGGAACTACCAATAATCACGTGGTAATGACTTAATAAAGGTTGGGAACTACCTATTATCTCGTGGTAATGACTTAATAAAGGTTGGGAACTACATATTATCTCGTGGTAATGACTTAATAAAGGTTGGGAACTACCTATTATCTCGTGGTAATGACTTAATAAAGAGTGGGAACAACTTATTATCTCATGGCCACGCCCAATAAAGTGTCGGAACTACCTATTATCTCGTGTTAATGACTTAATAAAGGTTGGGAACTACCTATTATCTCGTGTTAATGAATTAATAAAGGTTGGGAACTACCTATTATCTCGTGTTAATGACTTAATAAAGGTTGGGAACTACCTATTATCTCGTGTTAATGACTTAATAGAGGTTGCAAACTACCTATTATCTCGTGTTAATGAATTAATAAAGGTTGGGAACTACCTATTATCTCGTGTTAATGACTAAATAAAGGGTGGGAACTACCTATTAACTCGTGGTAATGACTTAATAAAGTGTGGGAACTACCTATTAACTCGTGGTAATGACTTAATAAAGTGTGGGAACTACCAATAATCACGTGGTAATGACTTAATAAAGGTTGGGAACTACCTATTATCTCGTGGTAATGACTTAATAAAGGTTGGGAACTACATATTATCTCGTGGTAATGACTTAATAAAGGTTGGGAACTACCTATTATCTCGTGGTAATGACTTAATAAAGAGTGGGAACAACTTATTATCTTGTAGCCATGACTTAATGGAGTGTGGGAACAACCTTTTTATCTCATGGCCACGGCTTAATAAAGGCTGGGAACTAATTATTATGTCATGGCCACGCCCAATAAAGTGTGGGAACTACCTATTATCTCGTGTTAATGACTTAATAAAGTGTGGGAACTACCTATTATCTCGTGTTAATGACTTAATAAAGGGTGGGAACTACCTATAATCACCAGGTTATGACTTAATAAAGGGTGGGAACTACCTATTATCTCGTGTTAATGACTTAATAAAGGGTGGGAACTACCTATTATCTCGTGTTAATGACTTAATAAAGGGTGGGAACAACCTTTTTATCTGGTGGCCCCGGCTTAATAAAGTGTGGGAACGAGTTATTAACCAGAGACAAAAACCTGATTTTAATGATTTATTATTATGTTATTATGTGTTTTTCGTCCGTGTCACCGGAACTGATCCGCAATCGGGAATAAAACACCAGGTGGATTTTGGTAAAAGGTGAGGAAGACCCATTAAAGTTTGGAGAGAGAGAAGAGCCAAGACTTTTTACTTTTATGTCACCGTCAGCGTTCTGTGTTTGGTTCCCTGAACTCTTTAGGCTCCGGTCCGACTGGGGACGGAACATAGACCAGCTCACGGGTCCCTGATCTCACTGCCTGTCCTTCCGTCTCTGTGATTCACCTCAGGTGTTTCCTTCTGTCTTTCTGTCTCTTTGATGAAAAAGGTATTCGCTCCAAATAAAGCGTAATAGGCGAGTCTCTGAAAGAGGGCTGGCGCGGGTCACATGACCAAACACACGGACAAAACAAACAACTATCTGCTGCAGCATCAAAGCGCATGTATTTATAAGAACTGTTGTTTTTACCAATCTTGGCACAAAGTATAAATATATGTGCAGACAGATAGAAAAAACAACAACCTTGAACTTGACAAGATTTGGCTTCTGGATCTTTTCAGTAATTACACATAAACTACCAGCCAAGTACCAACGGGCCGGGCACCGTGCAATTACATTCAAATATCAAATTTAGGAGCCGGGTCCACCGTAATCTGTGCCGGCTCGGATACATGCAATGTTTTTATGGTGAGAGAAAGACGTGACGGTTTGCACTGAGAATAAAATCTACCGGGTCATTTTTCTATTACTTTCACCAAAACACCTGAATAAACGAAAAGACGCAATCATCAAACATCGGTTCTGGGTGAAGTGACTTGGGAGAAGGACGTACCCGGGTCTCCCTGAGACACAGGCTCCGGCGCTCTGGGTAAAGGTTCCTGCTCCCTGACATTGAAGCCTGAAAATGAGAGGAATTAAGAATCAACTCGATACGAAAATATCGTTCTGTAGATGTATTATCTTGTCATGGGCTGAACAATTTGACAAAGATTCCCCCCCCCCCCGGATGCATTCACAGCTTTTTTCCGAGAAACGCTCGACATTCGCCGGTATTTGCTGTGGCGGAAAAAAACACGGCAAACAGGAGGAACTGATTTTCTCCTCTGTTGACCGCTGATCGTTTGACTTTGGCGACAGATCCTTAAAATTACAGGCTAAGCAGAACAGGCCGATACTTCCAGTCAGAACCGAGGGTTTTACTGGTTTACTGGTGCCGCGAGACGTTTGAGGGAGCGAGTGCGTGTCACCTCACCTGATTCATAAAGATTTGCTTGTGGCCTCCAGGCGTCCACCGGCTCCACTGCAGAGATGAGGTCACCACAGTTTAGCAACAACAACAACAACAACAACAACAACAACAACAACAACAACAACAACAACCAGTGACTGATACCACCCAACATTAAAGCTGCACACACACACACACACACACTCCTCAAAGTTCCTTCTATTCGAGAGTCGGGGCCGCCGTAGATCCTTCGTGTTAGTGCGATAACTCAAAAACTGTTTTTTAAATTTTTTAAATTTTATACCCACTTAGACTTTAGATGCGAGGAAGAACTGGATTGATTTTTGTGAAAGATCGGTTGCGTATTTGGAACTTTTTGTGGAAAGCAAAGTTTTTTCAGACAGTTTTTCCCATTAAGTTTGTCCGATTTTTCTCACTAGGGGGAACTTTTTTCCAAAAACATTGTTTTTATTTTCCACATAATTTTTTTTCTCCGTCCGCCCAACTTATTCCAAAAACATTGTGTTTGTTTTTGACATCACCTCTTAAGAACCGGTCCAATTTGTCTAAAACGGTGCATAAGAATTTACTCAATGAGATAAATATTATATTTCCCTCTAGAGTTTAATATTTTTGTCACTAGGGGAGGCTTTTTTGCAAAAACATTGTTTTTATTTTTCACATAATTTTTTTCAGCCCAATTTATTCCAAAATGGCGCGTAAGAATCCACTCAATGAAATATATATTATATTTTTCTCTAATGGTTAGTATTTTTCTCACTAGGGGGGTATTTATCGTACATGTTTTTGACATAAATTTGACATAAGGAGATATTTCATATTTACTCATATATTAATATGTTTTTTTCACTCACCAGATACATACAGGTGTTTGTATCCACGGTAACCAGCGCTTACCTCTAGTATGGCTGGGGTCCAGCGGTGCTCTACGGTTTCCATCTGAGTCGCCGGTGTGCGAGGCACTAGAGGTCGAGACACCAGGGCGGATAAAAACAATCAATTATTCATGTTTATGAAGGTAGTTTTTTTTTTTTGCTGCATGCTGGAAATCTCTCAGCGACTCACGTCTGTAAACATTCTACTTGTATTTGAC
>JBBDHG010000333.1:0-80000 GCA_037951165.1 Lophius americanus
TTAGAAAGGAGACATCAGAGGGACAGTCCAGGTGAGACGTCCTGGAGACAAAGTCAGAGAGGACAGACTGAGATGGTTCTGACCCGTGAAGAGGAGGAGGGATAGTGGATCTACTGGTAGAAGGAGAAGAAGGGGAGGAGCAGAGAGGAGGTGTGTGGAGGTGGTGAGAGAGGACATGCAGTTGGGTGGTGGGAGAGAGGAAGGCTGAGAGGACAGGGGGAGATGGAGACAGATGATCTGCTGTGGAGACCCCTGAGGGAAGAGGTGGTGAGTCTCTAATAACAGTCTGTCTGTCTGCTGGTGGTCTCACGGGGGTCTGAGCTGCTCTCATCCTGTAGTCTGCTGGTGTGTGAGCGGGGGGGCTTCCAGGTTTCAGAGGGCAGAGGTCGTCTGGGGGTCCGGGGGGGTTTCTGAGTACTTGATGAACGTCTCCAATCAAACATGATTTCACCAGAAACACCTGGACTGTATTTTCATAAACATCAGCTGATCGTCTGTCAGGAAAGAAAAGTTGTTGTTTTATCGTTTGACTGAGTTTTAAGAAACTTCTTCCAGAGACGACTTTAGATTTTAAATTATGAAAAAATATTCATGGTGTAATTATAAACACAAGTAAATTAAGAAAATCGTCCATTTAAAGAACGTACTGCAGCGTGTTTTCTCCATGTGCTGTGGTATTTGCAGTGTGTTTTCTTTAGGTGCTGTGGTATTTGCAGCCTGTTTTCTCCATGTGCTGTGGTATTTGCAGCCTGTTTTCTTCATGTGCTGTGGTATTTGCAGCGTGTTTTCTTCATGTGCTGTGGTATTTGCAGCGTGTTTTCTTCAGGTGCTGTGGTATTTGCAGCGTGTTTTCTTCAGGTGCTGTGGTATTTGCAGCGTGTTTTCTCCATGTGCTGTGGTATTTGCAGCGTGTTTTCTTCATGTGCTGTAGTATTTGCAGCGTGTTTTCTTCATGTGCTGTGGTATTTGCAGCGTGTTTTCTCCATGTGCTGTGGTATTTGCAGCGTGTTTTCTCCATGTGCTGTAGTATTTGCAGCGTGTTTTTCTTCAGGTGCTGTTGTATTTGCAGCGTGTTTTCTTCAGGTGCTGTAGTATTTGCAGCGTGTTTTCTTCATGTGCTGTGGCATTTGCAGCGTGTTTTCTTCATGTGCTGTGGTATTTGCAGCGTGTTTTCTTCAGGTGCTGTAGTATTTGCAGCGTGTTTTCTCCATGTGCTGTGGTATTTGCAGCGTGTTTTCTTCAGGTGCTGTGGTATTTGCAGCGTGTTTTCTTCAGGTGCTGTGGTATTTGCAGCGTGTTTTCTCCATGTGCTGTGGTATTTGCAGCGTGTTTTCTCCATGTGCTGTAGTATTTGCAGCGTGTTTTCTTCATGTGCTGTGGTATTTGCAGCGTGTTTTCTCCATGTGCTGTGGTATTTGCAGCGTGTTTTCTCCATGTGCTGTAGTATTTGCAGCGTGTTTTCTTCAGGTGCTGTTGTATTTGCAGCGTGTTTTCTTCAGGTGCTGTAGTATTTGCAGCGTGTTTTCTTCATGTGCTGTGGTATTTGCAGCGTGTTTTCTTCATGTGCTGTGGTATTTGCAGCGTGTTTTCTTCAGGTGCTGTAGTATTTGCAGCGTGTTTTCTCCATGTGCTGTGGTATTTGCAGCGTGTTTTCTTCATGTGCTGTGGTATTTGCAGCGTGTTTTCTTCATGTGCTGTGGTAATTGCAGCGTGTTTTCTTCATGTGCTGTGGTATTTGCAGCGTGTTTTCTTCATGTGCTGTGGTATTTGCATTGTGTTTTCTTCATGTGCTGTGGTATTTGCAGCGTGTTTTCTTCATGTGCTGTGATATTTGCAGCGTGTTTTCTTCATGTGCTGTGGTATTTGCAGCGTGTTTTCTTCAGGTGCTGTGGTATTTGCAGCGTGTTTTCTCCATGTGCTGTGGTATTTGCAGCATGTTTTCTTCATGTGCTGTGGTATTTGCAGCGTGTTTTCTTCATGTGCTGTGGTATTTGCAGCCTGTTTTCTTCATGTTATTTAATATTTCCGGTGCATTTTGATGAAGCCCTTTTCTTCATTTGCCCATGTTTTGTCTGTTTGCGTGTGTTTTCTTCAGTTGCAGCGCGTTTTCTCCTATAAATTCTACTGAACTGTTTCTTCGGTTGCATTCAAAGACTGAGATCTGGTCAGTTTTCTGATTTGATAAACTTCAGTCTAAGATTTTCCGACATGAGAGGAGTCCCTGAACTCACCGCAGGAATGATTTTTGGACAACAGTTGGAGGAACTGATCAGATAAACCGTCAGTTTGGAGTTTTATTTAAACCGACTGGTGAGTCCAAAGCCACAAAAGTCTTCAAATGGCTAAAAGTATCCTGGTATGATTATTGCGGCTCCCTCCTCGTTCTCCTGCGTGGCGTTCAGCGGTAAGCGAGCCGCTCCGAGGATCATATTTTGGCGTCAGAGAACAATGTGGACGTGTTTCGTCTGCGCCTTTGTTCTCCGAATCGGCCTGGGCCCCGAGGAGATCCGGTTACCTGCTGGTGTGACCCGCCAAACGGTGAACAATGAACCCGACACACACAGAACACAAGCCAACCTCGTTCTCAGCTGGAACACACTGCCACGTCTGTTCGGTGGCGAGCGGGTAAACACGGGCGAGCAGGAGACGGTACGATCCATCCGGGTGAAAGTAATCACATTACCGTCCTTCAGAGGGAAACGTTGGACGAGCGGAACGCCGGCCAGGGATCATGAGAAGGACACATGAAACTCTGGAGTGGATCCAGACCAATGGGCGGCTCCGGGATTGTTTTCCCCCGTTATGTAACATTCCCGCTGGAACATTTATCAGAGGGCCGGCGGCCATGATGGGAAGGATGTGAGCGGGTAGCCTCCAACGCGCCGAAGGTTTATTCACCGCCGACGTGATTACAACCTCCTCCGCCGCCGCCACCGCATCTGTGTAGAGACTCTGACTCCTCACTGCCATCTTGTGGCATCAGTCAAACATTTTCATGTCCTGTTCAGGGTCGCCCAACGCAGCCGACATTTACAGCCTATTTAGTTAAACGTCACTTTTCTTACATAAAAGTGTTTTATATGCTAAAAACAATTTCATTTAAAGTACGGGATATTATTGAATCATCGCCGCCGCAGATCCTTCATCTCTTCTTACTATGATTATCATCATCATCATCATCATCATCATCACTATTGTTTTTTATTATAATCACTCTTATCTTCATCATCAACATCATTGTTAATATTATGATTATCATCATCATCATCATCATTATCATTTTTATTATCATCACTCTTATCTTCATCATCGTCATTATTGTTTTTATTATCATCACTCTTATCTTCATCATCGTCATTATTGTTTTTATTAGTATGATTATTATTATTATTATCATCACTTTTATCTTCATCATCATCATCATTATTATTATTATGTTTATGTTAACTCAATCACATTGTATACTTGTATAGACCACACCGCGAGGAAGAACTGGAGTGATTTAGGGGAAAGGTCAGTTGCATATTTCCACCACTAGGGGGATATTCATCATTTATCGTTTTTGGGCCATCATTTCTCAACCGGTGGTCCGGTTAGGTCCAGATTTGGTGCCGATAAATCGACTGGAGGAGATCTATATGGTATTTATCATATTTCCTGTAATAACTCTTTTAAATTAAACACAGTTTTTTTTACTTTAACCTCCCAACCATCGCTGCACGGATTGTTTGAGATTATTAGTGAGTCACATTTAACGTGAAGAGTTCAATCAGGGGGGTTGCTGGTACAACGCAGGGGGTTGGAGGGTTGTGGGAGGAGTTTGGAAGATCTGACTTTCTCTGGGACCTCCAGTCTAATTGTTGGCGCTTGTTGGCGCATGCGCATTAACTCCGCGGGGCTCCGCGGTTTCAGAATTTCCGGTTTGAGTTTTTTGATCCTAATCTGCGAATAGAAGCCGGGATTGAAAGAGTCACGGCGGCGAGATCATCCCGACCCGGATCAGAACAACCGGCTTCTACGCACGCGCTCAGCCTCCAGACCCACAGGTTTTCACTTTTGCTGATCTCTTACATCAGCTGCAGAAAGAGAGATCACCGATGTGTTTGATGGGTTTGGGGGGGGGGGGGTTCTGAGCGGGTCCGGCTAAATCGGCTCCATGTGTTTGACGGTACAGTAAATCCTCCACGCGGCCCACAGTTTCAGTTCATTTTAGGGAGGGGGGGGGGGGGGGGATCAGCGCTAAGCCGACTAAAGGCCGGAGCTCCCACCCCTCGGGGGAGACATCAGAGGTGGGGTCGGCGTCCTTCATGCGTGGAGTCAAAGTAACACGATTCCCTCTCCTCCTCTTCCTCCTCCTCCTCTTCCTCCGGGCCTCCAGCAGCGGGTCTCAACTGGCGACCTTGTTTGAGGCCCGACCGTGAAGGTCGGAGGTCTCTCACTTCATCTCGTGCGTGTGTTTATACCGATCTGCCATAACATTATGACCACTGACAGCTTTGTTTGGCTCAGTGCAGCAGCAGCTGTCAGCTGATGAGGAACATCCGACAGGAAGTGACGATCGTGTCCTGGGAAAATAATGGATCAGCGTGAGGATCTGAGCCCCTTTGAAAAGACATTAATAGTCAGAACATCTCCAGAACTGCGGGTCTTGTTGGGTTTTCCTGGTTTGTTCTGGTTAGAACCTACCAAATTGTTCTTCAGGAAGGAGAACAGGTGAACCGGTGAAAAGGTCATGGTCACACAGTGTTTTATGTCATTGGACTAGGTAATGAGGGGGAAGGAGGGAAGGAAGGAAGAAAGGAAAGTACAAGGAAGGAAGGAAAGTAGGAAAGAAAGAAAGAAATAAAGGAAGGAAGGAAGGAAAGAAAGAAAGAACAAGGAAGGAATGAAGGACGGAAGGAAAGAAGGAAAGGAATAAAGGAAGGATGGAAGGAAGGAAGGAAGGAAAGAACGAAGGAGGGAAGGAAGGAAGGAAGGAAAGTACAAGGAAGGTACAAGGAAGGAAGGAAGGAAAGAAAGGGAGGAAGGAAGGAAAGAACGAAGGAGGGAAGGAAGGAAGGAAGGAAAGTACAAGGAAGGTACAAGGAAGGAAGGAAGGAAAGAAAGGGAGGAAGGAAGGAAAGAACGAAGGAGGGAAGGATGGAAGGAAAGGAAGGAATGAAGGAAGGATGCATCTGCGTATCAGCATGATGTAATAAGGGGAGGAGGGATGATCCATAAAGACAGAATAATCTTTACTGTTTATTAACGTCGGATCCGCCGCCACACATCCTTCATCTTAGAACCACATAGACCTCAGTGTGAGGAAGGACTGGAGTGATTTGGGGAAAGATGGGATGCGTATTTCCACCGTTTCCTCCACTAGGGGGATCATTTCATGAAGACTGAGAAATATGATCTCAGTGTTCAGATGATTAAAAATATCCAAAGGCTCAAACTCCTAAACTTGATGAAAATCTCCAGGGAAACGTTTCTGAGGGGCTTCAGGATAAAAGATTTAAAGACATCTTATATGTTCTGGGATCTGACCCTAGAGCAGACCGCTGACTTCATAAAGGTCTCTCTCTCCTCGTCGACGGCGTGGGTCATGATGTCACTTCCTTAATTAAACAGGTGACGATTCCCTCTGGACGACCTCTGAGTCCGTCAAAACCGGCGCTGACCCTTTCATTCCGGGTCGAGCATTTTGCCCTGGGAAGCTTTTGACGTGAAACTCAAACTACCAACCCTCTGATCAACCTGCCCCCCCTCCCCCCTCAGAACCGCCACCCACCCAGATCTGCCTTTGCTTATTTTCAGAAACGCGTCTGACTTTTAACGGAGACTCTGGTCGGACGCAAATTTGGATAATGACCCACTTCCTGTTAGAGGTGACTGAAGGGAGGTCAACGAGAGCCCGCCCCCCAACCCCCCCCCAGATCAGAGTTCTTCCCCTGGGAACCAACATGTCCACCTTCAGACCCGGGGTTCGTGATGACGACTCTACGGGGACGTGACGGCCGACTGAGGGCGCCGGCGTTTACCACGAGTCTTTGTGTTCTGACCCGTCTTTACGAAACGGTTCCCTAAAGATTGTTGAAAGAGAAACATGTTCCCATTCAAACTCATCAAAGCTGCAATAGTTTGACTTTTTTATTTTTGTTTCTGAAAGTCTGATTTTTACTTAATATGTTGATTATAAATTAAATGTATTATTATTATTATTATTATTATTATATTTATAACCAGGACTGGTTTTGATTAAATCAGTAAGAGAATTAAATATTACTGTCTAATATTTTATGTCAGTTTCAGGATGGAGATGTTTTACGTCCTCTGAAGGAGTTAGAAGACTAAATAGGGTTTCAAAAAATCTAGTTCTTAACTAATTTTTTAAAAAATGCGTCAAAATCCATGTCACTGCTGGTCCTTAGCATTAGCTGGTCCTTAGCATTAGCTGGTGAGTAGCATTAGCTGGTGATTAGCATTAGCTGGTGATAAGCATTAGGTGGTCATTAGCATTAGGTGGTCATTAGCATTAGCTGGTGATTAGCATTAGCTGGTGATTAGCATTAGCTGGAGATTTGCATTAGCTGCTGAGAAGCATTAGGTGGTCATTAGCATTAGGTGGTCATTAGCATTAGCTGGTCATTAGCATTGGCTGGTCATTAGCGTATCCCACAGCGCAGTGTCAACTGCAAACAAATAAATAATCCACTAAACATTTAGCATATCCTTTTTATTTGTACTTTTGTTAATTTACACCAGGGGGTATTAAGAACAGAGTCTCATGTCAGCTGGGATCGGCTCCAGCCCCAGTGACCCTGAAAATGAGTTTCATATATGGTTAAGATCAGGACTGATGTGTTAAAAAGTTGAATTCAATGGAAATAAAAGCAGTTACATTCATAGCAGGCAACATGCTAAGCTAACTAAACTAATGCTTTTCAATCCAGTTAATATCATGCTGGTCAACACCAGAAAGCTAAAAGCTAAGCTAACTAACATGTTTTTTAATCCAGTTAATGTCATGCTTGTCAACACCAGAAAGCTACAAGCTAAGCTAACTAACATGGTTTTTAATCCAGTTAATATCATGCTTGTCAACACCAGAAAGCTACAAGCTAAGCTAACTAACATGTTTTTTAATCCAGTTAATATCATGCTTGTCAACACCAAATAGCTACATGCTATGCTAACTAACAACTGCCTTGGCCACCAAACAAACTTACCGAGCTATGCTACTGGCGAGCAAGTAAACATAAAACCCTGCGTCTAATACAACCTGCAAACTATCTCAGCTAATAGCATGCTAGCTAGCTTAGCACAAGAGATAGGTATAGGTATAAATACAGATCTTGATAATATTTTTCTTTTCTGGGTTTCCATAATGTGGGACTTCCTGGACGAAGGTCTTCAGGTCTTCAGGTCTTCAGGTCTTCAGGTCTTGGGACTAGTTTCCCACAGGTTTTAGTTCTCACACATCCAAATTCAAACCTTCCACTGGAAACATGTGGAAACATTTAGAGCTGGCAGCTCCAAACCACCGTGTCCCCCATCACCCCCCAAAACCCCCCGAGAGGGCTTTGAACCCAGTCACGGAGGTCAGAGGTCACAGGAGAGGGGTGAAGCCCAGGATGGAGTCCAGGCCTCCCAGAAACACGGAGGGAGACACGGACAGCGTCATCCATAGATCACTTAGTCCGCTTTGGTTTAAATGTGACCCGGTGCCGGAGCGCTGGTTCAGGTTTGGACCGCCCCACGTTTCTAATATCAACCAAACGTTCCTCCGGCGCCGTCTGAATGATGTGAGCGGCGGAGACATGCTCAGAACCCAAGAGTGTTTGTGGAACTACAAACCAGTTCTCCCTCCCTCAGTGTTCCCTCCGGTCCTTTCTGATCCGCCTCCAGTTATTTACCTCACCTCCGACTCATTAAACACGGCGATAGCCTCAAACACGGCGATAGCCTCAAACACGCCGATAGCCTCAAACACGGCGATAGCCTCAAACACGGCGATAGCCTCAAACACGGCGATAGCCTCAAACACGCCGATAGCCTCAAACACTCAGACAGCCTCAAACACGCCGATAGCCTCAAACAAGGCGATAGCCTCAAACACGCCGATAGCCTCAAACACGCCGATAGCCTCAAACACTCAGACAGCCTCAAACACGCTGATAGCCTCAAACACGCCGATAGCCTCACACACGGCAATCTACTGCAAAACACTGATAGCCTCAAACACACAGTCAGCCTCAAACACACTGATATAATGTTGATACAGTGACGCCTTACAACCAATCAAAACTGTATATTGTTTTTATTGTATGTTTTCAACAAAAAGTTCCCCATAGTGAGTAAAATATGAACTTTTATGGTGATATAATAGATATTCTTATATATATACTGGTGTAGATTCATATTAGCCAATTTGGACTAAATCTGACCAACATTTGAGAAATGATGATCCGAAAACTGGGATTTTGGCGATAAATCACTCCAGTTCTTCCTCACAATAAGGTCTATGTAGGTATAAAATAGAAAATGATCCATGAAACAGTTTTTGCGTCGTTACGCGAACATGTCGGATCTGCGGCGGCGATGACGACGATGATGATGATGAATATCATGGATACGTTCTCCCGTAGTTGGAAAACCATCAGCTGTCTGACAAACATGATGTTTTGGTCGCTGTTGATGCATCAGTGTGAGAATTGCTGCTGTCTGGCAGGACGGAACCACTGACCAGAACCCTGATGGGTTTGATGTGAAGCCTTTTCTGATGGTGAGGACTGATGATGATGTTGATGATGGTGATGGTGAAAGTTTCAGTAGAGATGAAGAACCTCTGTGGTTTCTCTGAAAAGAACTAACCCACATCAGCTCCGATGCTGGACTTCCCCTCGTCTTCACACCCGGGTTCATCTGATCAGGACGCACCTGCAGGAAATCGGCGGCGGCTGCAGAGTCTCTGAATTTACCCAGGGGTTTTCCTTCTTCTGCCTCTGCTGACGGGAAAACTCCGGACTGTAAAACAACATAGAATAAATCAATCGCTCCTCGAAGTCTTCATTTACAGGCAGCGCCGTGAAACACAGAGACATTAAAGGTCACAGTCGTTTCACTCAAAACGGGTCGGTTTCAGTCGCCGCTCTTCTTCTGGGTTTTGTCTGTTTTTATGTTTTGACTCATTAATGAGAATAGAAATAAACATTTTGAAACGCAAATCTTTTCTGCAGATTTTTTTGCCACAAATTTTATTCGTGAAAGTTTCAAGAATTTTTTTCCCCCAATTTGCCTTTTTTTTATGCAAATGTTTTTTTGATTTAATTTTTTTTTAATGCAAATGTTTTTTTTTAATTTAATTTCTTTTAATGTAAATGTTTTTTTGATTTAATTTTTTTTAATGCAAATTTTTTTTTGATTTGATTTTTTTTAATGCAAATGTTTTTTGATTTTTTTTATACAAATTTTTTCTTAAATGTGACAGGAAACATGAAACTGAACATTTTAAGTGAGAATATACAGAAGTGCTGGTTTTATGTTGCAGAAACATGAGAAACAAAAGTTCTGTCTCTCCTGACGGTCGGCGTCTGTGACGGGTTCTCACTTCTTGATGATGTGAAAACGATGGATTTCTTCTTGAGGTTCTTGTTCTTGACGGCTCCTCCCTCCGTGGTCGCGGTTGAGTGAGGGTCGCGGGGGACGCCACCGCATCGGCTTCCTGTCGCCGTCTCTGTTCCAAAAAAGCTTCAGCGTTGGACTCAAACCGCGGATCGCTTCACTTCCTGTTCCCATGTGCTCCTCCTGACTTCTGTGAAACCACGGCTACGTGACGAATCGTCCTTCGTGCAGGTTCTGCTCTGACTCCGGTTTCACTGCTCCTCCACTGAAGTCCAGAGTAAAAACCTCTCAGGGACCGGTTCTCAACGCAGCCGCCGTTTCTTCTCTGACTCCCCTCTGATGACCTCTCAGACTCACGACCTCACAGACTCATGACCTCACAGACTTAAAAGGTTGATGACCCTTTTCTCCAGGTGTAGATGATGTGTCTCACTGTGGATCCGTGGAGAACCAGAACATCAGAAACAGTTTTGGAACCCGTCACAGACTGATGGATTTCCATGACTTTCTGACATTTCCGTTGATTTTGACACAGTGTTCTACTGGTGGGAGCTAGGAGACAACTTCCTGCTTCTGATGGTCTGCTGAAGTGATGATGTGGTTGAAACAGGCATCCGTGAGCAGGTCTGGATGATTCCGGACCAGGTGGAACCAGTTTTTCATGCAGTTTGGTGGTTTCTAGGATTTTGCTTTCTAAGGGGGGCGGAGCCTCTTTCACACCCTGAGCGGAGAACCTTCAAGTAGAATTCCCCGACAAACCTGAATTTGCTGTTTCGATAGTCTGACAGGTTTAGAGAGGAAGCTGGTTGATCAGTGTTCCGTGACGTCCACAAGAACCTTCCAGAACAACCCTTAAAACCACCACAGAGAAAAAGTCCAAACCCCTCCCTCTTTCTCTCATGGAAAACTTCACAGAAGGAAGTTCTCCATTTTCCCTCCATCAGAGAAGCTCGGCTCATCGATCTGACTGTCCACCTGGTGTAAACACTGATCCGCCATAACATTATAACCACCCGACTAATATAGGTGTAGGGCCGTCTTTGGCTTCCAAAGCAGGTATGTAGGTCCAGACTCTGGAGGTTCTGCTGTTTACCCTTCCAGAACCATTCCTGCAGTCAAGAAGCATCATCCTGCTGGAAGAGGCCACTGCCCACCTGTCTCCATGAAGGGGGTGGGGGCAAAGTCAAGCCAGGTGAGCATCTGATCAGGCTACCAGAACACTGGATTCATCAGACCAGAACACCTTCTTACCTTGCTCCATGGCCCAGTTCTGATGTTCTGATGCTCAAAGGCAGAGGACATGAGAAGATATGTCCATAAATGCGATGACAGTAAAACGTTCTTGTCTTATTTTCTTTGGACCACTCTGGTATCTTCTATCCACTACAGACCAGTAACACCCAACAAGACCTGCAGTTCAGGAGAAGTTCTGACCCAGTGGTCCAGTCATCACAATCTGGTTCTTGTCAAAGTCTCCCACATCCTCACTCTCCAGGACAGAATGTTCTCTTGCTGCCCGATTATATCCCACCCACTGACATCAGCATCTCTGTCAGGGGTTGTAATGTTTTGGCTGAAATGCTTCACATTTCCTTTTTGGGGCATAACTCAAAAACTGTCTTTGGTTGGATGTTTGAATGTTGATGTGTTTCTAATGGAGTCCTGCTGGACCCTCAGGTTGTCGGGGGGGACCCCCGGGGGTCTCGACATCTCCTGGTGTTTTGAATTCAGCATGATTCGAAACACGTTTGGTAAACCCCGCCGTCCGTACGGTTCTGCCTGATGGATTCTGGTTCCCTGAACTTCCCGTAAACAGACGGTTCAGGAGGGAGTGACGCCACGGAGGCCGGAGAGATCCGTGTGAACAAACATCTCAGCAGCTGTTTGAGGACTCCGTGTCGGTTTGGTTGTCCATTCAGTCCTGTCTCCGCGTGCTGGATCCCTTTCATACCTCTGCCCTGAGCAGAACAGAACCGCCCCGCTGACTCAGAGCCTGTCAGGAGGGAATCTGGGCCTCCTGCAGGAACCATAGCTGGGATAAGAAGAGGAGATGCTGCCCCCTGGTGGCCGAGTTTGTCTTCTCCTCAAAGTAAACTTAGATTTCCTCTGAAGACCCGGTCTTCGGACTTCAGTGACACCTAGTGGTGAAGTTCCAGATCGCAGCCCTGTAGAAAACCTTCAGAACCCCAAACCTCAGCTCTATTCAGGACCCTATGGTGGCCCGCAAGAACCAGAATGATGTCATCGGTCAGCGGGAAACCTTCAGCGTCTGTTTTGTGTATATATGTATATATATATATATATATACATATATATATATATATATACATATATATATATATATATAAGATAAAGATAAAGATAGCCTTTATTAGTCCCACAATGGGGAAATTGCAAGGTTACAGCAGCAGAGCATGTTACAGAGTAAGAATAACATCGTGTTATGTGCAATTAAAATAAATTAAATTAAATGTACAGAAACAAAGTGCAAGTGAGGTAGGTGTGTGTGTAAGTGTGTGTGTAGTTGTGTAGGTGTGTGTGTAAGTGTGTGTGTAGTTGTGTAGGTGTGTGTGTAAGTGTGTGTGTAGTTGTGTAGATGTGTGTGTAAGTGTGTGTGTAGTTGTGTAGGTGTGTGTGTGTTGCTAACAGTGCTGGTTGTGGAGTCTGACTGCTGCAGGAAGGAACGATCGGCGATATCGCTCCTTCACACACTTGGGGTGAAGGAGTCTGTCGCTGAAGGAGCTCTCCAGTGCAGAGATGGTTTCCTGCATGGGGTGGGAGACGTTGTCCCGGAGAGATGACAGCTTGGCCATCATTCTCCGGTCTCCCACCTCCTGCACCGAGTCAAGAAGACATCCCAGGACCGAACTGGCCTTCCTGATCAGTTTGTCCAGTTTCCTCCTGTCAGCAGCTGAGATGCTGCTGCCCCAGCAGACCACTCCATAAAAGATGGCTGAGGCGACTGCAGAGTCAAAGAAGGTCTTCAGGAGCGCCCACTGCACTCCAGAAGACCTCAGTCTCCTCAGCAGATACAGTCGGCTCTGACCCCTTTTAAAGAGTGCCGTTGAGTTGTGAGTCCAGTCCAGTTTGTTGTTCAGGTGAACACCAAGGTACTTGTAGGACGTGACCATCTCAACGTCCATTCCCTGGATGTTCACCGGTGTGTGGGGGGGTGTGTGCCTTCGGAAGTCCACCACCAGTTCCTTGGTCTTCCCCGCGTTGATCTGGAGGTGGCACTGGCACCAGTGCGTGAAGTCCTGCGTCAGTCCTCTGTACTCCTTGTCGTCCCCGTCTGTGATGAGACCGACGATGGCAGAGTCATCAGAGAACTTCTGCAGGTGACACGTGGGTGTGTTGTAGGAGAAGTCTGCAGTGTAGAGGGTGAAGAGGAACGGAGCCAGGACCGTTCCCTGTGGGACCCCCGTACTGCAGACAACCACGTCCGACACACAGTCCCGAGTCCTCACATACTGGGGACGGTTGGTCAGGTAGTCCAGGATCCAGGATGCGAGGTGCTCATCCACTCCGGTCAGTTCCAGTTTGTCCCTCAGAAGCGTGGGCTGGATGGTGTTGAAAGCACTGGAGAAATCAAAGAATGTGATCCTCACGGTGCTTCCAGGCTTCTCCAGGTGAGAGAGAGCTCGGTGAAGAAGGAAGATGATGGCGTCGTCCACCCCGGTCTTAGACTGGTAGGCGAACTGTAGGGGGTCCATCGACAGGCTGACCACCGGGCGGAGATGACCAAGGACCAGTCGCTCCAGAGTCTTCATCAGGTATATGAATATATATATATATATATACACACACGTGTTTGTATATATTTACACACATATATACACATTTAAAAGTGAAATAAAATGGTTTTTCTTTAATTTTTCTCTACCGTACCGTCTCTTCCTAGTTGCTTTTTACTCTATTTGTTGCTGATATTTGATGTTTCATATCATGCCTTGGAATTTGCTCAGTGGGTTGAACAGAGACGCTGAAGTGGAATAATATATTCTTATATGAATATGCTGGAAGATATGAAACTATATCAGGATTCCATCAGTGAGTTCTGGACTATTCATTAATTAGTGAATAAAGAGGCGGGATCTAGTAAGTTTATATTTCTCCATGTAAATTGTGACGTAAAAGTGTTGAGGGGAATTTTTTCGTCTTTTCTTTCTGTGTATCTGTTTTGAACCACTTTTTTTTCTTCTATCTACATGATGGAGAAGGTGCGTTTATTATAAATGTGTCGTAGTGTTTCTAGTGACGAGGCCACAAACACGTTTCTCTTCTTTATTGAGTGACAGGCGACTTTTCAGGGTCACAACACCACAAACGCTTGGCTCCTGAAGGTTCCTCCTGCAGGTTCCTCCTGCAGGTTCCTCCTGCAGGAGCTCCACCAAGAGCTTTGGCAACTTCATGGAACGCAAAATCAAACGTAGCACGGAAAACAGGAAGGAGGGGGGGAAGAGGGGGTCAAGGTCAAGGAGCGCGTCGGCTCTAGAAGGGAAAGGCTCAAACAGACGGCGAGAAAAACCCAAACGTTTCAACCCAGGTTTAAGATCGGTTCATATTTAAATAATAACTTTCATGCCTGATCGGTTCCTTCAACCACGGCGGCGGCCCAGGAGGAGCCACGAATAATCATGTTAGACGTTTACAAGACGAGAGACGCGTCAGAGAGTTTGTGAAAACGATACTTCAAAAGTCAAACAAATTCACCAGATTTGACACTTTTTTTTTTTAACAAAGACTAATATATGATCTGGAAAAGAATTTTTTTTTTTCAAAGACACATTTTTTAACTTTTTAAAATTTTCAATCAAAATAGACAAGAAATCTGGAAAAACAAGAATACAGAAGAAAAACCAATTCATACGATCAGTAACACCTTTTATCAAATTGAGATTTAGAAAACAAATTAAAGACTTTGCGCCGCTGGTAAAAGAGAATTCTCCAAAAGTACATTAAAAAAAATTCATTCTATCAAACACTTTCTCTGAAAACAGAAGAGGGCGGTCCTTCTTACAGGAAGTGATCATTGCTGCCAATCAAACCTTTTGTGTTCAGATATTCACTCAGACTTCACGGAGCAAAAACAAATTAACGACTTTGCTTTTTTCTACTACATTAGAAAGTCAGATAAAATCTAATTTTATAATGAGTAAATTTGTTTTTCCTTCTATATTATGAAAAGCAAAATTAGAAAATCGGTTTGGTCTCAAACCTTGTAAATGTGTATTAATTCGTTCGTAATCGACGTTTCTAACGTGTCTGTTCTGAATGCAGCTCTGGGCGATCTTTCCCTACAACAAACAGAACTACAAACGTTTAAAAACAAATAAATGTATAAGATTCTACCCGCCTTTTCCTTTCAAACCAAATATAAAACAAATAGGACTTTAGAAAATGAAATTTCAACAGCAAATTTTCAAGATGTGAAACCACAGATCAAATTTATAAGCTGCTGGTCAGAGAGAAGGGGGCGGGCCTTCAAACAGGAAGTGACCCTTTTTATCCTCGGTCAGATATTTAAATCTGGAATTCCTGGAGCGACGACAAATCAACGAATCTTCCTCCATTTTCATTTGTTGAAAGCAGAATTACAAAAAAGAAAAGAAAAAGTGTCGCATCTGGTAAACTTGTATCTCAAACACGTATATTTGGAGAGAACCTCTGGGCCGCCGTGTTTACCCTCAAACAGAGAAAAAGTATTTCATTATTCATGATTTCATAATTTAGGTGTACATCATCTCGGCCATGTGCGACATCTTCTTGGGGATGTACAGGTAATACTCCATGTAGCCAGAGAGGTCCTCTATCGTGATGTCATCCACGTAGGCCCGCGCCTGCTCCGAGCACGAGCGGGGGGAGCCCAACGCCAGCGACGGGGGAGAAGAGGCGGTGGCGGCCGCGTTAGTTCTGGGGGTGTCGCCGTGACCCGGCAGGCTCCTCTCGCACTCCGACAGCACGTTGCGGAGCCCCGTGAAGGAGTAGACCTCCACGCCGGACCAGCCCTGATGATCGGACGGGCACCGGCAGCGGCATTCAGGCTCCTGCTTGGCGCAGGAACAGGGAACGTTGGGAACGTTGGGACCGTCGGCCGAGCTGCCGCTGTGGAGCTCCGATAAAGCTCGGAAGTCAGCGGCTTCCACGGGTCCTGATATCCGAGGCGCTCGGGTCTCTGCTCCGCTTTCACGCGGGTCGCTCTCTTTGCTCACATCTGCAGAGCTTCCCTCGTTCTGCCCGGTCGATGGCGTGCCGGCGGCCAGAGGTTTGATACGAGACTCGTAGCCGGCACACGATCCAAAGACCAGCGGAGAGATGGCGCCTGGAGAGGAGAGATCTCTCTGAGCCGGGGAGGCCACAGCGGAGGCCGGCCTTCCGTCCACCGCAGGGTGGAGCTCCACGGATTCGGGAACCACCAGCCGCTGGTGCGTCAGGCAACCACTAGGGGTCGACAGCGGGGGAGCTGCGGTGGTGCTACAGTAGGTGAACTTCGGCGGGTGGAGGATCGGGGACTTGGACCTGCGACGGCGCTGGGTTCTGGACACTCCTCTGGGTGAAGTCTTCCTCATGCAGCTGAAGGTGGAGGGAATGGACAGTTTAGTGATCGTTATGAAATAAACTGTAAATAAAGTCCATGAAAGTAATCCGACTACGTTTCCACAAAGTTCTTCTCACCTCTGACAAAAGTCACGGAACAAAACCCGAAAAGAACTGAATCTCTTCATGCTCCCTATTTCTGTTCTAATATAGCGGTAACAATGAAAGATGAAGAATTATCATAGACTTTAAACTATCGTGTCCTTAAGAAAACGATCGTACGCGTCGAGTTTTCTGCATCTTAGACTTTTTCAAAACATCAATCGGAGAAGTGTCTCTCCCTGAGGGGAGGTCACGCCGAGCTCCGCCCCCTCAGGCTGTCAATCAAACGTTGTCAACTTTAAACACACGGGTCAGACCGATGTTTCACACGTTATAAAGATGCCCGACATAAAACTGACATTATTAATGATGAAGACATGTTCTGAACAACCAGAACACTGACATCATACTCTCACACAGATCATGTGACCATTGCTCATTGTCAAATGTTGCATTGCCATCGAGCTTGTGAGCAATTTGTGACCTCGTCTACATACCCGTGCCAGTTGTCCTTGGGGCAGCAGAGTTTGGGTTTTGCTCCGCTGGCGTCCAGACACGAGCGTGGAGCGACTCTCGGAGCCTCGGAAACACTCGCCGCTCCGGTTAACCTGGAAGGAAGAGAGAATTAAATGTTAGGAACTTTATGGGCGACCCGACAACCCGACAATCTGTCAGCAAACTTAACAGGAAAAAAAGCTTTTAGTACCTTCAAGAAGGAGAGGTGACGTGAAAATGATGAAAAAGATGGAGTTTCATCAAGATTGAATGGATCAAATATGATGGTAGTTTACTTTAATACTTATTAAAAGGTACGGTGTTAAATTTCAAGGCCTCTCTTTGAGTAAATGGAATATTCATAACTATGTTTCTGTGTCGTTTCAGCTGAAAGTAAAAACTTTTTTTTTTAAATTCATCTCCATAGGAGCTAAATTGAAGTCGTAACTGTGTTCATACTTTTGTTTCTTGTAATCCTACTGATTACAGGCTGAACGTAAGTCTCTTTCTTTCTCTCCTGTAATCTCGGAGAAGATGTTTGACCGTTCTCTTCAGGCTGTTTATGTTCTTTACGGCGAGAAGGTGAAACTAGTAGGAGATAAACCTCCAGAGAATAGTGATAAAAACATTTTGCGTGTTGAACTTACATCATGATACCGACACACGTTTTGATACTAATGTTCCTAACAACCGCATTATTCCTCCAGAATAGTCCGGACCGGCTTCGACCGCCAAGCTCAGACGGTATAATGTTGACAGACCGGTTCTGCTCAGCCGTGATCAAAGGCTCCGTATGTGATGACAACAAGAACCAGCGCTGTCTGCATCCCATAAACAACAGTGTTGAAGTCCGAGTCTCGGCGCTCACTCACCTCTCAGCGTCAACCCTGAGCTTTTTAAATGCCGTCTGCAGGGTTTCCTCCTCACAGTCCTTCCCTCCTGCCTCCATGGTGGGAGGAGGCCGCTGAGACCAGCCACCCAGCTGCAAAACAGACAGACGGCTGTCCTTCATCACTCAAATAGGAATCATCCTTCAAAACAAGTGTAGGGTTTAAGGAAGAAGCAGTTGTGCACAGTAACTAAGTACTTTCTCAAGTATTGTACAAATGTGAGCTGCTTGTAGGTTACTTGAGTAGTTACAGGGTAACTACGCCAGGGAAGGTTTTACTTTAAGGCTGGAGCTGGGGGCTCAGTGGGCTGAACATAGACGCTGAAGTGGAAGGCACACAAAAAAGAAAAAGGAGATCTGAGAGACACTCAGTTTGTTGGAGTTGTGGGTAGATTTAGAGGCTAGGGTTAATGGAGGCATCTGCATGAATGTTTCTTAAACCTAGGGTTCTGCTGTGTCTTGCTTGAAGTTTGTGCTTGGGTGCTTTTTCTCGTTACTTTCAAAATTACAATATTTCACACACTTCCCATACCTCCAAATGTGTTGATTTTACATTTGTGAAAAAATAAGTGTTTCTTCTACTGGTTGAGAAAAATCCTCCTGCCTTTTAAAAAAAACAAAAACTTTTACACCGACCTGGTTCCAGGGCTAATTCAGAGCCATAGCCTGACTTAGTACCAATTCTTTGCTTTTCGATAGCATAAGCACCAGCTCCTGTCTCTCAAAACTCTTTGCTAGTCTAGAGCCAAGAACCGATTACGTCAGGAGCTGGGGGCGGGGTTAGTGTGACCATCAAGACCGGCTCAAACACTGGACCGCCATTTTTTAAAACAACAACAAGTAATAATATATTTATTTTCTTATATTAATAACAAAAGTTGTTTTTTTGGCCCTGGACCTCAACGTAGGCTTACAAAGGGCCAGACTATGAGCCCCTCCTTCGTTGTTGTGCCTGAGGATGGCGCGAGCATGCTGGGTAGACAGACAGTGACGTACTGACATTTAACGTAATCCGACTTGGCTCCTTGCCTACGGAAAAGCAAACAGGTTCTTAGGAGGAGCCTGAGTTGAACCAACTAATCACTAGCACAAGCACTGAACTAGCACCAGGTTCTTTTTGGTGGAAAAGGGGTAGTCATACTCTTTTACATCTTGGGAAGTTTTTAGGTTTTATTCTTTATCAGGAGTATAATATATCCTATGAATATGTTTGTATAATGTAATTTAGTGTTAGAGAAAAAATAGAGACAACAAACACACGGTTCCTCCCATTCCTTTTCTTCTTTTTGCATGTCATTCCCAGCCTTTCACTGCCTGGGATTCGATACATTCTGGCGTAAATCTCGGGATAGAACCCCCCCAGTCTTATTCATGAGCCTGCACAAGTTTATCCAGAGCCGGCTGACACATGAACTATAAACTCTGGTAGTCAAACAGCACTACTCTCTGGACACTGCAGGGTTTCTATCTACCGCACACGTCAGTAATTCAAATAGTTTACTTAATCTACACACGATGACTGGATTTCACTTTTGAGCAATTCAACTCTAATCCCAGCTATACGAGAAAAAAAACATAATCAACATGAGAGTGCATGAAATAGATATTATGTCCTTCAAGCACAGCCAACTCCAGTGATCACGTGATTGACTAACAAGCACGTCCCCGAAACTAAAAACACGAGTTTAATTTAGCTTACAGCGAGGTTTTTGTGATTTTCAACGTTTACCACACTTCTATTTAGCCACGTTTAGCTAAAACAACGTTCTAATATGTCAGTGGCAACGTAAAAACAACGAAACCTGCTTGTAAACAGAGCGTTTCACAAGCAACCCCCCTCCCACCCTGATGCTAGCGCGTTAGCTGCTAAGCTAGCTGGCTAACGATCCGCAGAACGTCGTTCGTGGATGTTTATGAACTTTAAAAGTGATACTCACGGTTCAGGATATCCTGGTCGCTCTAAGGAGAGATGTACCCAGGGCATAAAGGGTGTTTTTCTGGATGTTGACGCGCAAACGAAGCTAGCAGCAGCTAGCTGAGGGAACCTGGCAGCTAACTCGAACGGCTAGCACCGTGTTTGCGCCTCGGCAAAAAACAGACCTTTATCAAAAAGAAATAATGACAAACGGATAAATCTGACGGAGTTGCTCCCAAAGGGAAGGATATCAGTAAAGTCAGGAACGAACAGCGAACGTCTCGAGCTTTCTTCGTCGTTGTTTGCAGTCGCGGTGACTCTGCAACAACGCTCTGGAGCTGGTGACGTCAACAATGAAAAAAAAAAACAACTAGCTGTGACGTCACTCTCTGCCTCCTGAGGTAGAAACAACAAATATTTACCTTCATGATCCCAAAGGCCAAGCAGGACACCACAACGGAGAGTAATATTATGTATTATAATCTGAACTTGCGAATGTGTCTCATGTTTTTTATAGGCCAAGGTTATTTTTATACAGGGTGACATCATTGTTATATAACAGCCATCCTGGGAGCCTAGTGCTGAGGAAAACAAAGCTTAGCTCTGAGGATCTTCAGAAGCAAACAAACTACTGTAAGATAGATAGATAGATAGATAGATAGATAGATAGATAGATAGATAGATAGATAGATAGATAGATAGATAGATAGATAATGTGTGAAAATTAAAAACCAGAAAAAAACATTCAGAGCACGCAACCCTACGTCAAGGGCCAAAACCTACCTCTACTTTGTTTCTTCCTTTCTTAAACAAAACATTGTTGCACCGTTTCCTGTTTCTCTCCAACATAAAACATCAGAGGAACAACATACAGCAATACCTTAAGTTTAGGAGAAAATAATACAGATTTCTCCATTAATGTCTGAGTTATTGCCAGCCTCTGAATCTGAACAACTCCAACCTCAAATACTCTGCAGCTGGTCTCCTGCGCCTTCCACTTCTGCATCTCTGTTCCGCCCAGTGACCCCCCAGCTTCACCCGGAAAGGAACATCAAAGGAACAAAAGCATCATAAATGGACGGAGTGCTTTAATACTTTGTGATGTCACTACTCCAAACGGCTTACTATGTTATTTTATCATAAAAGCTCCGGGACATGTAACGTCACAAATATTTCACGCAAATCTGTCAATTAGCTTTTCCGCAAACTTGCTTGAGGAAAAACAAACGGACAGGGGTGGAAGCATAACCTCGGTGCTTGGCGGAATAATAAACAAGGTAACCCCCCCCCCCTTATTTTTATCATTATCCTCATTATTCGTATTATTATATCATCACGCTTATCAAACGCAAAATGCATATGGGGTAGTCTAAAATGACAACCATCAACCACTGATTCATTTTACAGGTAAGGATCTCCAGGCCAACTGGAGAAGAGAATTTCTGTCAAACGAGATCCTGAAGGGGAAATTTGATGGATTATTGGATCATCTAGACATGAGACTGTGACAAAAGTGATCATCGCCGTCCTCTGGAATCGACGTCCTTCCATCTTCAAGTGCGCCCTCTTCAGCCTGGAGAACCGGATGAAGGTAAACTCTACCACAGGATGCCCCATTCCACGATTCTGACAAAACCCAGATTGCACTGTAAATATTAGATGTGCCGGGGGGCCTAGTTTGATGAAATCGGCAATCGGCCGATCAGCCTCACTTGCGGCCGGTTGCACGGGCGAACCGCACACCAAACATGAGTGACCACGGCTCCAAACGTCTCACAAGTTAATCAGAAAAACACAAATCTCGCAATTTATAACACTAGTAAAACGAAAAAAAAAGAATATCCTCAACCCTGGAAACGTTCGACACAACGAACTTTATCACATACATCATAATTGAATCAACCCATGATCATAGCAAGTTTAGAAGCTAACGTTAGCAGAGCGGCTAAAGCTAGCGGGAGCTCAGAACCAGCCACGAGCCCTGAAGCCCTTGAACAAAGCCAACGTAGAACATAAAACAGACTGAATGAAGCGTACAAAGTTTTATTTTCACTTCAAAATTTCATACAATTGGCTCAAGGACGGAGGGTCCATAAAGGTCAACAGGCCAGAATACAAACACAAGGCCGACCAGCCCCGTCACTTCCATTTTAACCCTTCACGATAAGAACACTTAAATTCCGAGTCAGCCTAAATCGGTAATGTCTGTCAGGCTTTTCAAAAATTCGAAGAAAACTGCAATCGGTGTACCTCTAGTAAAAATACCACGGATTTAGCTGTAAGTAAAATATAAAACCATTGCAACAGAACTACTACGCTACCCACAATGCATTTCTACGCTTGGCTGCACCAGCAGCTGGCCTGAAGAAGAGAGGTGTGAACCACCGAGGTCTGGTTACTTCAACATTCCCACATCTCCAGAACAAGTATCCCCCTGGAGACCCCAGAACAGGGATGTCAAACTCAACCACAGAGGGGGCCAAAATTAAAGATGGACGGGACTCAAATTGGCCATTTTTAATCAAGACATTATGACAATTTTATTATATTATGTACTCATTTTTAGAGAATTCTGAACCAACCTGAAACCAACGGAATAGAAAATACGAATCTACTTTTACTGTTTTATTGTGACAGAAGAAAGAAACGGCTAAATGAGAACCGATTGTTTTAAGATGTAATTTTTTATTCGAAAAATGTAGTTTTCTGTCTGCTGTTGATTCTTGTGATAAAAACTTTTCATTGGAAATTATTTTGTGAAACTCTGCTGGTAGATAAATAACAATTAGTTATGCTGATCTATTTTTAATTTAATCTGTATTTTGGGTGCCTCTTGTACCAGTTCCTGCAGTGAGGAGCAGCTGCTCCTAAGAACAGTAACGTGCATGAACAGCCTCCACATTAAATATAAGCAAGTTCATGTGTTTTCTTGTTTTTAAGGCAACACCGCTGACGCATGTTGAACGGCTGGAGGACGTGAACGCACCTCCCCAGTTCATTCAAACGTGCGTTCTAGTTGATATTATGCGCTTGCGTCTTACTAATACGTTCATTACTTATCGTTTAAAAAAAATATCATCTATATCTCCTCCTGGGCTTCGTAGCATAACTTCAAATGATCAGCCTAAAGTGTATTAGAGTGCCTGAATAAAGGCTGATATCTGAGCTGGGAGAAGCGCTGGCGCTCCTGATAGACGCGCAGACTATCGCGGTGCATTCTGGGAATTGTAGTGTCTGCGGTGTTTATACTGCATACCAGCGGGCCAGTTATTATAAATCTGATATATTGTCTCGTGTGCCGGGATGTGGCCCGCGAGCCTTGAGTTTTACAAACGTACCCGATGATTTATACAACTTGTTTCACTTGCAGCAGTTTTCTCCACAAGACTTATGCACAAATATTCAGTTTAACCTGGATCTCGCAATCCAAGTATTTAACCGTCAACAACAATCTGTGGTTGATCCAATACAAAATAATATAAAGAACATACTGTTATAGAGATAAAGTTAGAGAATATGACAAAAACGGACGAAAACTGTTTAAAATGTGGGAGTGAGTATTTTCTGATCCATGCATTTTGGGATGCAGCGAGGTGCGGAGGGTTTGGTTTGAGGTGGAACACTGGCTCTCAGATGCTCTGATTTATTTCCATTTAGTTTTTTCTATCAGTTTATATATTTAAAGATTTGTTAGAAGACACCGGGAGAATTCCACAAAGCTGGATAACCCTTTTCTTATCATTATTTGAAAAAAAAAAAAAAAAAAAACTCCTACTGAAGCTCAGGAGACCATCCACTTTCGACCCAGCCTCCCTTTGGAGGTTTTCAGGCACAACCAACAGGGAAGACAGCCCGAGCTAGACCCAGAACTCGCTGGAGGGACTATATTTCTCCTCTGGCCTGGGAACCCCTCGGTATCCCACAGAATGAGCTGGAGAGTGTTGCTACGGAGAGGGATATCTGTAAATCCCTTCTTAGCCTGCTGCCACCAGTGACCCGACCCTGGATAAGCTGAAGAAAGTGGATGTATGAATGGATTTTTTTCCTGTTTTAGGGCAGAAGTTCCACTTGGGCTTGTTGGAGGATGTATTTTTATATGATAATGCATATATAATAAATGCCACCATTTCAAACAAATATAATTTTTTCATCAAACCTTTTTCTTGATAAAAAGAAGGAAAATGCAAATAACTATTCAAAACAAACTTTTTCCATGCAAATCCTTTGTAAGGACACCGGGCGGATGTGGACCAATCAAACTACGCCAACTGGACGTTGTCCCCGGAATGTTTCCTCTTCGTCCAATTGGAAGCCAATGCGTGGAGGACTATAGGAAGTGCAGGAGTTCTTGACCAATGATGTTCCAGCTTTTGGTGATGACGTAACACCGGAAACCCCGTACTATCAGGAAGCGTAGCAGTCTCACTTTACCGGCGTCTGTCGCGAAGCGTAGCGCCTCATGAGAGTGGAGCGACCGGTGTTGGCAGCAGTTTAAGAGAAGATTGTCAGCCGAGATGTTGAGTTTAAGCGGGTTATCGGTGGCTCTGGCGCTCGCTCTGGTTCCTGGACCCGCCGGAGCGCTGAAGGAAGGAGATTGTGAAGGTAGGTCTGCCTGCTAGCTTCAGTTAGCTCAGCGGCTAACTAGCTTTAGCGACATTTAATGACTAGAGAAAACGGAGCTCTACTGTAACAAACGATACAGTAAAACCTTGATTTATTTATTTCTTCTCAAATATTCGTGGGCAATGCTGAGGCTGAAATTGTTTTTCATCAGCTCCCAGATTTCTGCTGTTTTCTCATAAAATCTTGGTCATTTGGTGATAAAAAATTAATCCAAACCAGCCCAGCTAAGACGAAAACATGAAACAAGAGCCTCGACACAGCGTTATATAATCTGGATTTATTCATTTAAATGATTTATCCGTTTTGTTTTTGCTTTTTTAAAAGCAGGAAAGTCTTTGAAATTACTTCTTTGAATGAATCTAATAGTGAAGAACAGACAGAGGCAGCAGCACATGTGAACATTCCTAAATAAATTAAAGACAAACTATCAAGGATTAATAACCAGTTTTAAAAAAAACTTTTTTAAAATTAATTAACATCACTAATCGAGTAGAGGATGTATGAAGCAATAAAAACATCAACTACATATGTTCCTGGATCCTAGTTTTCTAATATTGCTGTTTTAAAGGATGGATCATTTCATTAATTTCTCAGGGGACACAAATATTTACCTGATTTGTAGCTTTTTGACATGAGCGACAAAAGCCAGCTTAGAATTCACTTGGCTTTGTTTACACACACTCGCTGAGCGCTTTAGTCATCAGACAGACATTTGAGAGTAGATGGTGTGTTCGTCAGCTGGGTCAATATGCTTGTGAAAACCTCACCTAGTGAGAAATGAAGCTTGTGTTGTGAACGTAGCCTTACATTTCTTTTGAGTTTTTATTTCACCCTAGTTTGTTGGGAGTTCTAAAAGTACTACATCAGAAAAACTCAACGGCAGAATCTATTTCAAGAAAAATTGACCTGGTTTCTTAAAATACTCCACCGGAATGTTGTGAGCAGGTTGTTAATAAACCTTTTTTGAACTGACAACTAAAATTACAAGAGGTGAAAGATTACCTGATGATAATAATAGTTGTGTGTGCCTGAGATTGCAATTTATTTTATAAGCCTCTGTAAAAGTTTTCATTCAAATTGAGATCGATCTGTAGTCGTGGGCAAAAATCCAGTACTACTATTACTAATTTCTCCTGGAATATTTCGATGATTCGTCGTAAAACAGGAAGTTGCTGTAGCTCATTTGAATATGACCTCATCTACCCAAAGACCTCAGATGTTTCTGTGCTTCTTATTGTAGTTACTCATCCATCCAAAACGGTATAGCGGTTTGTTGAGGAACCATCCAATCAAATTGAGGGAAAGTCAAAACACCGATGTCTTATTTGAGATAAGCCTTTCTTTTGAAATTATTAACGGTGTACTCCTGCAGGGTTTCCTGTATACAGGCTCCTCCCTTATCAGCACAGAGACCCGTGGACCGACGGGAACGGCCAGAGGATGCGGTTTAATTTTGTCCTTTTATTCTGCTTATTCACTTTGGTGGATAACCCGTTCTTCAAATGAGGGATTTAAATTATATATTCTTAAGAAGACATTAATTATGAGCTTTTTGTTCTGTAGGATGTAGAACATTCAGAGTTTAAAACCTCCACTGAGCACAGCACCGATCAGAACCACGTAAATACAACGTCATGAGACATAAATGCAGACAGTTACGTTCATTATTTAAAGGTAATCAGGCCTCCTTAGTGTTAACTGATGAGAAGAAAAAAAACATTTATACGAAAAATTAGTCACTTTACAGTCAAACACGTGTTTTTGTCCTTTTTTTTTTGTTGTTATTACGTTTCAGAATAAAATTGTCAAAATTGCTTTATAATTTTTCTTCAGTTGAAATGCAACTACTCTTGTTAAATGGGTACTTAATAACGTCTGAGATGGATCGCATAAGGCTTAAACCGTATCGTGGCAAACTTAGTGATATCCGCAAATATCGTATAGTTGTCCAAAGAATCGTTACAATATCATATCGTACCTTCAATACTACTATTACTAATATCACTACTACTAGATGCCTTAAGGATTCACACGGTGAAAGGGTTCAGGTTCACGCGGTGAAAGGGTTCAGGTTCACACAGTGAAAGCGTTCAGGTTCACAGTGAAAGGGTTCAGGTTCACACAGTGAAAGGGTTCAGGTTCACACGGTGAAAGGGTTCAGGTTCACACAGTGAAAGGGTTCAGTTTCACACGGTGAAAGGGTTCAGGTTCACACGGTGAAAGGGTTCAGGTTCACACAGTGAAAGGGTTCAGGTTCACAGTGAAAGGGTTCAGGATCACACAGTGAAAGGGTTCAGGTTCACAGTGAAAGGGTTCAGGATCACAGTGAAAGGGTTCAGGTTCACACAGTAAAAGGGTTCAGGTTCACACAGTGAAAGGGTTCAGGATCACACAGTGAAAGGGTTCAGGTTCACACAGTGAAAGGGTTCAGGTTCACACAGTGAAAGGGTTCAGGTTCACACAGTGAAAGGGTTCAGGTTCACAGTGAAAGGGTTCAGGTTCACACTGTGAAAGGGTTCAGGTTCACACAGTGAAAGGGTTCAGGTTCACACGGTGAAAGGGTTCAGGTTCACACGGTGAAAGGGTTCAGGTTCACACGGTGAAAGGGTTCAGGTTCACCCGGTGAAAGGGTTCAGGTTCACAGTAAAAGGGTTCAGGTTCACACGGTGAAAGGGTTCAGGATCACAGTGAAAGGGTTCAGGTTCACACGGTGAAAGGGTTCAGGTTCACACGGTGAAAGGGTTCAGGTTCACACAGTGAAAGGGTTCAGGTTCACACAGTGAAAGGGTTCAGGTTCACACAGTGAAAGGGTTCAGGATCACACAGTGAAAGGGTTCAGGTTCACACAGTGAAAGGGTTCAGGTTCACAGTGAAAGGGTTCAGGTTCACACTGTGAAAGGGTTCAGGTTCACACAGTAAAAGGGTTCAGGTTCACACGGTGAAAGGGTTCAGGTTCACACGGTGAAAGGGTTCAGGTTCACACAGTGAAAGGGTTCAGGTTCACACAGTGAAAGGGTTCAGGTTCACACAGTGAAAGGGTTCAGGATCACACAGTGAAAGGGTTCAGGTTCACACAGTGAAAGGGTTCAGGTTCACACGGTGAAAGGGTTCAGGTTCACAGTGAAAGGGTTCAGGTTCACACTGTGAAAGGGTTCAGGTTCACACTGTGAAAGGGTTCAGGTTCACACAGTAAAAGGGTTCAGGTTCACACAGTGAAAGGGTTCAGGTTCACACAGTGAAAGGGTTCAGGTTCACACAGTAAAAGGGTTCAGGTTCACACAGTGAAAGGGTTTGTATTTTCTGTATCCTGAGGACAAGAAGACCCCGATCTGTTGGTCTGCGCCAAATGTCAGGATATACATCATGTTCCAATGACTGGAAGTCTGTTCAGTGAAAACACGGGAAAGTAAAGTCGCCCTTCAGTCCAGCGGGTGAATGACTCCACCCTCAACACCCTCACTGTGTTGAGGGTGGAGATCCAGAACGTCTCTTTCTCTGAGTCAGCCGTTAGGGCAGGTTACCCCACTGCTTGGGAGAGTCACATGTTCCGGTCCAATGAAGTGTAGAGTTGCTCCTTGGGGAAGTTTTGGGCATGGCGAAGTCCATACTTTGGTTCTGAGCTGCGTTGTTTGAGTTTCTCTGGGTCTGTTCTACATTTGCCGTTTGGCCATGAAGGTCACTGATGTTGTGTTAAATGTTATTTATTGTTTTATTGGAGACTTCTCCGGTGTGAGGATGGATACAGAACTTTACGTTTGCGGTGCTTTGAAAGTGGGTCATATATGTATATATATGTTTTTTCTTCGTGTTTTCCTATCGGTTTGTAAGTATATCATGGCCTAACCGAGATTTGATCCAAATGTAAAGTGCATTATAAATTAAATGTATTATTATTATTATTATTATTATTATTATAACCCCGCCCACTTTGAAAGACTGGCCTGTTACGATTTATTTGGAACTAATACCCATTTCACCAAAGAGGGACAGATCCGCCTTGTGTGAAACATAAAGACGAAGAAGGACGAAGAAGTAAGATGGACGAGTAGTGTCGTATGTGAGCTAGAGCCTAAAGAGTCTCAACAGAACACCGGCCCACAGAACACATCACATGACTCTCTGTTGGCGGCTGTGATTTTTCTGGGGCCTGCTCCTTCAATCACTTTGTTTTCATGTTTATTCAGTCACTGTTTGGTGGATTTACTCCTAGGAGGTAAACAGAAGCGAGGCGTTCCCGGTAAACAAACAACACTTTGAACTTTATAGTTTATAGTTTTATCAGCAGAAAGATCAGACCAGCGGGTTTTTGTGTTCAGGACAAGAAATAAATCGTCGGGTTTGAACTCTGCTGGTTTCAGGTGGAGGTCTTTTGGGATTTGTGCCTGGAGGCTCGTTCATGGAACCTCTCAGGTTCTGATGATAACGGGCCTCAGGTTTCACCACACCGCTCCTGGTTTCCAGGTAAAACCGCTCCAGCGGTAAACTCTGCTTTAATGCGTGTGTCGCTCTTTGTTTCAGTGTGTATGACCTTCCTCGGGAATTTTTACCAGTCGCTTCAAGACAACAACGTCAACTTCAACAGCGCCGACATCGAGACGGCGCTGTCAAAGACCTGCAACGAGGCTAAAGGCAAAGAAAACCGCTTTGTGAGTAACAGAAAACACCGATCTTGTGATTAATTATCCCCACAACGTTCTATTAGTTTACGTTTCTGTTAACTCTTCTCTATGTCTAACCTGATCTACCAGATTATCATCTTCAGTTAAGCCTCGTCTGAATTTCATCCCCAAAAGACACTTCAGATAGAAACAAAACTAATAAATAAGTGTCAAGAAAATAGTGTTACCATGTCCCAGTGGTCTGTTACCATGTCCCAGTGGTGTCTGTTACCATGTCCCAGTGGTCTGTTACCGTGTCCCAGTGGTCTGTTAGCATGTCCCAGTGGTCTGTTACCATGTCCCAGTGGTGTCTGTTACCATGTCCCAGTGGTCTGTTACCATGTCCCAGTGGTGTCTGTTACCATGTCCCAGTGGTCTGTTACCATGTCCCAGTGGTGTCTGTTACCATGTCCCAGTGGTGTCTGTTACCATGTCCCAGTGGTGTCTGTTACCATGTCCCAGTGGTCTGTTACCGTGTCCCAGTGGTCTGTTACCATGTCCCAGTGGTCTGTTACCATGTCCCAGTGGTCTGTTACCATGTCCCAGTGGTCTGTTACCATGTCCCAGTGGTGTGTTACCGTGTCCCAGTGGTGTGTTACCATGTCCCAGTGGTCTGTTACCGTGTCCCAGTGGTCTGTTACCGTGTCCCAGTGGTCTGTTACCGTGTCCCAGTGGTCTGTTACCATGTCCCAGTGGTCTGTTACCATGTCCCAGTGGTCTGTTACCGTGTGCGCGAGAGGTTCTGGTCTACAGACAAACTTCACCAAATGTGTCTTTAGTCAGACAGACGGTCAACAAGGAGGAATTCGGAAAGTAACATTCAGATTGATGTTAATTTGGTTCTTTGAGCGGCTCATGATCCTCTGGAGGTCCAGAGTGTAATCCAGATCCACCCACACATCATCTCACCGGGTCACAGAGCAGAATGTGATGAACCCAATTACCGCTGTGTGAAGTCTTCATCTCTCTCTCTCTCTCTCTCTCTCTCTCTCGTTTAGTGTTACTACATCGGGGCAACGAAAGACGCCGCCACCAAGATGGTGAACGAGGTGTCCAAGCCTCTCAGCTACCACGCCCCCGTGGAGAAGATCTGTGAGAAACTGAAGAAGAAGGACAGTCAGATCTGTGAGCTCCGATACGGTGAGGATGACCGAATTCTACTCTTCATCGCTCGTCAGGAATCAAACCAAGAACCGAAGGACAAAAGTCTCATACGTGATATATATATATATATATATATATATGACATATATATATCACGTATAAAATATCATTAGGAATTTAAAAGAATATATTTTTTTGATGCAAATTTTTATTTAATATGTTTTTTTAATTACATTTAAAAAACAAAAAAAATATTTTTTGGTATTAAATAAGAACAAATGTTTAAACTAATGGTTCTAGTTTACATTTAATGAAAAAGATGATTTGTTTAGTATTGTTGGAGCGTTTACCTTCACTGTGAGGGGGGAGGGGCTTAGATGTCATTTTAACGCACTGCTCCTTTAAGTATCCCAGCGGTTGGTCATGATCTCACGCCTGTTGTTGTTTGTCCCCGGCAGACAAACAGCTGGACCTGACCACAGTGGACCTGAAGAAGCTCAAAGTCAAGGACCTGAAGAAGATCCTGGAGGAGTGGGGCGAGTCCTGCAAAGGCTGCGCCGAAAAGTCCGACTTCATCCGCAAAATCACGGAGCTCATGCCCAAGTACGCGCCGGCGGCCGCCAAAGCACGGACAGATCTGTGACCAGGGCCCAAAAATCACAATAAATGTCAATCACACAACTTTGGACTTGTATTGGAGGAGACTGCTAACCAGTGAGGAGGAAGAGGAAGAGGAGGAGGAGAGTTTTCTTTGTTTGTTTGTTTGTTTGTTTGTTTGTCTGGGGGCTTCTAGGTTTTTGGAGTTCCACTGATCCTTGAGTCTAGATGTTTCTGTAAACATGCTTCAGTGTTTGTGTCCGGGAGGATTTGAGCCCAGGAACTCCGATTAAAGGGAACATTTACTGAACACGTCTGAAGCCACGCCTCTTCTGTCGCAGCCGGAGGATGAAGGCCAAACTCACGGAGCTGCTCTCTAACGTCATCCGCTTTCTCTCTCCAGCTCCCTGATAAAACCACAATAGCGAGGTTCTCCCCCAGAACAACGTCGAAGTGCAGCAGACAGGCATTTAAAGTTAACCCACTTCACCCCTTTGGTTCCTTTAAAACGGACCTGGCACCTTTGATCGGGTTCGTTTAAACCTCCGTGGACTGAACGCCGGTTCAAAGGTCGTTTAAAACGTCTCATCTGTCAATCAACCAAAGACCAGAGAAATCATGAGTGTATTCATCTAAACCTGCGGAGGTTTCTTCTTCTCCTGGTTCCCTTCAGCAGAAGTCTGTTTCCAGCTCCCCCTTTCCTCTGCTCCCCTCACACCAACCAACTGCATGTCCTCTCACACCACATCCAGAAAGCTCCTCTTTGGTTTTTTTTCTTCCTCTCCACCCTGGCAGCTCCACCTCCAGCATTCCTTCTCTGTCTGCTGTCTTTGCTGTCAGAGAGTTTAGTACTTCAGCGCCCTCTTGTGCTAAATAATATCTATGATCCTCCGTTTGGCGAAACAAAAAACGCTTTTTACTTACATTATGAAATCCCTCCAGAGCCGTTGTCTGGTATATACATATATATGTGTATGTAATGCATATGTGTATATATATATATATATATACATATGTATGTGTGTACATGTGTATATATACGTATGTATGTATGTGTGTGTGTGTGTGTATATGTATACACACACACATGTATATATGTATATATACATACACGTACGTCTGTCGTACATGTATGTAAATGTGTATATATACATACCTGTACATTTACATACATGTACGAGGAACTGTACCTTTAAGAAATGACTGAGCTTAAAGATTTGTTCTGGTGGTCATTGGACCGAGATCCACCAGGAGTAAAAGTTCTGACCCTCAGGCTACAGATAAGTTCTCCTGGGGGAGAACATGGACTACTGCTGCTTCAACGCATCCAGAACATCTCTTCTTCTTTTTTGGACCTTTTCAGTAGTCACCAGTTCAGGCTCTTTCTCCACACTCAACCCTCCAGGGTCCCAGAGTTCTGAATGTTCTGTTGTCAAATATTAAAGACTATAAGATCTGGTTTACAAATTATTCAGAGGCTTTTGACCTTTTTTCTTTCACCTTGGTCCGTTTTTTAGGATTTGTATGAAAATGTTCCCAGCAGTCGGTTGTGGAACATCCCAGAACCTCACCCCAGAACCTTTCTCTATGTAAGCACTCTGGTGCCGGCGTTGTTGAGATCCAGCCGTGTGGTCGGGTAGGCTGGACCGTGAAAACCCAAACCCAGCTGTAATAAAAGACAACTATGTAATGACCAACATGCCAGTAGAACACACTGAACACGCTGGGGTTGGGTTCATGCCGGCCTGACCTCTGACCCCAAAAGGTTTGACCCCCCCCACGACGACGAACGCTCCTGCCTCCAAACTGCTGGAATCATCAGGAGTTTGATCTTCACTGAAAACCTGACACAGAAGGAGTGTTTTTGGACTCAGCGGTACCGACCCTTTAATGTCCTGCTCAGCTGTGACACCCTTATTATAATATTCCCCACTGGCTGCAGGTTTCTGCTAAATGAAATGGGGCCAAGAACGGATCCCTGTGGGACACCAACGGTCAATTTTCCAATAACCAAACAAAGACCAACGAGGGTCAAGTCCTTTTCTAAAAATAAAACAAACAAGATTCTTATAAAAGTTGAGCCCAAAATCATTGTTTTTGATGAATTCCTAAATGTTATTCAATTTTATAATTTCCGATTTTATTTTACTATTGTGGAAAAACATGCTTGACAAAATAAAAATAAAAATTTGGCATAAAAGATACTAAATCTATAAATTGTTCAATGAATCTAACATTTTTTTTCCCTTTTTTTTTTTTTCCCACGACGAATAACTCAACAACAAACACTCAGATACTTTTGTCCGTCAGAAGTTAATTATATTTCATTATTTGAGTGACGTTTGAAGGATTCCTGAAAGGAAATGAAAGTTTCAAATGTGACATCATGAAATCACTCTTTATGTAAACGATTGTAAAATACAAAAAAAACAACAACCCTAACTTAAAAGCTTATCTCAATCATGAATCATTTTAAGATAAATGGAAAAGATACCAATATGGACGAATAAAACTAATAAAAAAAAAAAATCAATGAAAAGTTTAAAAAAATTAATGTCAGGGATGCATCGAACGCAGAGCAATAATCTCATTAAAACGTGATTTAATAATGGATACACTTTTATTATTATGATCAAAGAATATGAGCAAACTGATTATTACTGATAATTTTTTTTGATGTGCTACAAGTGCAACATTATCTCATGAAAATTTCCTCCTGAGCGGCACCAGAATTGGCGATAATAGTTATTTTAACATTTCCCAACTCTCTTTCTTCAGCGTGACGAAGACTGCTTTTGTTATTTTTCCTTCTTTCTGCCTTACAAATAAATTTCAAACCAATTTTAAAAGAATGACAATGTCTTCTCAATAAATAAAAAAGGAGAGTCGCGTTTTTAAAAATCTCACCCTCTCGTTTAAAAAATATATACACAAATATATACTGAACATTGCAATTTCCCCATTGTGGGACTAATAAAGGCTATCTTTATCTTTATCTTTCAGCTTTATAAAAACATGATGAATGTTCAGTTTTGTCTGTTCTATATTTGTCAATGTAGTATTCTATTTTCGAGAGTTCTGTTTTTTCTATTGGTTTCCTATTTACGTCTATCTAGTATTAAACTCGGTCTTAGGTATAAAACATTTATTTCGTCTATTATAATTCTATTATTGTTGTTTAGGATTGGATTGTTTTCTATCTAGCATTTTATTTTCGTTTACCTAGTATTCTATTTTTGTCAATTAACATTCTATTTCGTCTACGGAGCATCTAAAGTTCATTGTGTTTGGCTTCAAAAAATAAAAACATTCATAGAAAAATTGTATTATTTAAAAAAAAACGTTTTTATTATCTTCTGTAAATCTGATATAAGACGATAAATGTCTTAAATCTGATTGGATAAAAGAGCAAAGCGTGCGCGTCATCAAAGCAACGCGCTGACGTCATCGCAGACTCCACCTTCACAGGCGAAAGCGCACATTCCTATTGTCCAAGATGGCGGAGGAGCTGTCGATCCTTTGATGCTGACATGTTTTTAAACGAGTTTATCCCTTTGTTTCGATGTAAATGTGAAAATCTGGCAGTCGGGGAGGTAGCGGGTATCCACCGGAGCCTTCGCCCGCTCCGTTCTTTTCGCTAACACCCCCTGGTGGTCGCTCTCCAGCCTATAATCCTGTAGCAGGCACCGAAAAGTTTGAGCTCCATCATCGGCTGAGAATGAAGCGGCAGGCCGGGAGGGAGACCAGCCCGTCCAGGGCCGTCGCTAAGCGGATGCGGGAACGGGAGCGAGAGAGCGCGCGGAGAGAGGAGCTGCCGCCGCCTCCGCCTCTGTCGCTGCTCCTTGCGGAGACCCGCGGATATCCCCGCCGGAGCCGGAGCAGGGAGCGGGAGAAGCCGCGGATCCGGGAGGAGCTCCACCACCGACACGAGCTGAGCCTCCTCGGCCGCCCGCCGCTACGGACCACAGCGGCGGAGCTGCCAGCCGCCAGACCGGGCACCCTGGAGTACAAAACCCTCCTTATCAGCAACCTGGGCTCGCAGGTCTCGGACGAGGACGTGGAGGACGCGCTGTTCCACGACTTCAAAAAGTTCGGGGACGTCAGCGTGAAGCTGTCTCACACACCGGAGCTGGGCCGGATCGCCTACGTGAATTTCCGGCACCCGGAGGACGCCAAGGAGGCCAGGCACGCCAAATCGTCCAGGTTAGTACTGGGTGATCGACAGCTGAAGATAGAACCCATGTACGTGAGGAGGCGGAGCGTCACACCACCCACTGAGGTGGGCTACCTGCCGCTGCACGCGCCCTACCCCTACAGACAGCGCTCCCTCTCCCCACCTGCAGCGGGAGTGAGCAACATCAGGGACCTCCGAGCCAGGCACTACGCCCTGGAGACCCTCAGCAGGGAGAGGGAGAGGCTCTTGGATTATTATGGTATGCTGGATGAGAGGGGCCGACCCTACGGCTTCCCCCCGATGCCGGTGGTGGAGGACCTGAAGCCGGAGGACGACCAGAGGGCCACCAGTAACCTTTTCATCGGGAATTTGGACGGTAACGTGTCGGAAGCGGAACTGAGGAGGGGCTTCGATAAGTACGGCATGATCGAGGACGTCGTGATCAAGCGGCCCGCTCGTGGACAGGGCGGAGCTTATGCTTTTGTGAAGTTCCAGAACTTAGACATGGCCCACCGGGCCAAAGTGGCGATGCAGGGGCGTTTGATTGGCGGCAACCCAATAAAAATTGGCTACGGCAAGGCTAACCCCACCACGCGGCTCTGGGTGGGCGGTCTCGGGCCGGGAAATTCCCTCGCCGCCCTCGCCCGGGAGTTCGACCGCTTCGGAAGTATACGGAACATTGACTATGTGAAGGGGGACAATTTTGCTTACATCCAGTACGAAAGTTTGGACGCCGCTCAAGCCGCCTGCACTCAGATGAGGGGCTTTCCTCTCGGTGGGCCGGAGCGGCGCCTGAGGGTGGACTTTGCTAAAGTTGAGGAGAGCCCCTCTCGCCCATTTCCTCAAGGTTACCAGCCCCCCGTCGCGCCGCCAGCCCACTATGAAATCATCGGGGAGACCTACAGCCGCCACCGCAGCCTGGAGCGAGAGCTGAGGGGCGCGAGGGAGCGCTCCTCGCCGCCCCCCCACAGCATCCTCCCCCAGAGGGAGAGAGACAGAGCCCCGGTGGAGAGAGAATTCCCCACCAGCCCCACCCGCAGCCTGGAGAGGAGAGCTGGGGGAGTGGAGGCGTTTGGGAGGAGTGGGAGAAGGAGCCGCAGTCGGAGCAGGGAGCGGTGGCTGAAGGAGAGGGAGGAGAGGAGGAACCGGAGGAGGAGCAGGAGTCCGTCGGCTGAGAGGCTGACAGAGGAGAAGGAGCGGGAGAAAGAGAGGGGGAGGTCGAAGGTTCGAGGTCCGGGAGGGGTGACCTCTCCGGACGCGAGCCCCGATCGAGCGCGGGTTCGAGCTCCTGACTCCACCACAGAACCCAGAGACCACTCCCCCGACGGCGGCGTAGTGGGACGCCCACCCGCCACCAGCGAAGAGGAGCCGCCATCCGGCCGCCACCACGGCAAAAGGTCCTCCGTCGATCACCTCAACAACCACCACCATCGAAACAGCGAGGTCATCACCGCCACCTCCCCCGCCCCCCACAAGGAGAACCACACCTCCTCCTCCCCCAGCACCCTGTCCGAGTTCGCCCAGGCCTCGCTCTCCAAGGCGTGGCACGGCTTCTTCGCTCTGAAGAACAGCAGCTTCCCCACGGACCTGTACCTGCTGGAGGGGGGGGCGGCGTTCTTCACCAGGGTGATGAAGGACACCCTGAAGCAGCAGAGCCAGAACCAGCCCAGCCAGCTCAAGATCGCCCAGAGGCTCCGCATGGACCAGACCCGGCTGGACGAGGTGTCGCGGCGCATCAAACTGGGCCGGCCGGACGGGTTCGCCATCCTGCTGGCTATCCAGGGTCCGATCGACCGGCAGGCCCCGGTCCCCGAACCGGGTCTGCAGGCCCGCCTGCTTCGCCACCTCGTCACGTACCTGCGGAACAAAGAAGCAGCCGGGGTCGTCAGTTTGCCCGCCGCCAAGGAGGGGGGTCCCGGCGCCATGCTGTACGCCTTCCCTCCCGGGGAGTTCTCCCAGCAGTACCTGCAGCCCGCCAAGAGGACTGTGGGTAATCTGGACGAGGAGCACATGGTGATCGTGATCGTCAGCGACACCAGTTGAGCGCTGCGACGCGGCGAGCTCAACTTTTGACTACAGGAAACACAAACGCGTCCATCACTACATCCCGTCTCCCTCGTCGTTCAATCGGACTTTTACGAGCGATTTTACATGGAAGATGTCCAACACTACAAAGGACCGGGTCTGCCGCCACACAGGCAGAACTTTTCTACTCTGAACACTAAATCCCAGGGGCTTTTTTTTTTTTTTTTTTCTTTCTTCAGGCCCGTTCCGTTGGTTCTGCCGGACCGGGACGTTTCATACCAAGTGACTGTGCTCTAACCTTTAACTCTGACTCGTCTACCGGCGTCTGACTCGCAGGCTGAGACCGCCACCGCCCGTAGAGCCAGAGACCCAACCTCCAGCCCGTTGACTGTACCGTGTCCCGTCAACAGAACCGAACCATTCCACTTTGTGTCGCTGCATGCGGGAAGAAGGAAAATCCAGGTTCTGACAGCCGTCACTCTGCTTTTATATTGTATCCTGACTTTTATTCAATTTTAATACATCAGTCCATCCATTATGGATCCTCTGGAGCTCGTCTGTCATTCTTCCAGCGCTCTCATCCAGGCGGGTGGAGGTGAACAGAACCTCTCATCCAGGCGGGTGGAGGTGAACAGAACCTCTCATCCAGGCGGGTGGAGGTGAACAGAACCTCTCATCCAGGCGGGTGGAGGTGAACAGAACCTCTCATCCAGGCGGGTGGAGGTGAACAGAACCTCTCATCCAGGCGGGTGGAGGTGAACAGAACCTCTCATCCAGGCGGGTGGAGGTGAACAGAACCTCTCATCCGGTGTTTATTTTAGAAGTCACAATAATTAACCGGAGGTTGAAATCCTTTTTATATTTTAAATTAAAAACACCTGTGAATGGACCAGCACCAATATCACTATTTAAACTTCAGTACCGGTGTTTAGAAATTAAACCTACAATAACACTGATCTGCCATAACATTATGACCACTGACTCAGAATGACATTAATCACGCGGTTCCCGTGGTTACCTGTCAGTGGGTGGGACTTATTATTATGATATTGAAAATTTGTGATGGCTAGACGACTGGGTCAGAACATCTCCGGAACTGCAGGTCTTGTTTGGTGTTCCTGGTCTGCAGAGGCTAGAACCCACCAAAGTGGTCTCGGGAGGGACACTGGTGCATTATGGGTGGGGTCATGGACGTGCGCTGGGCGTGAAGACCAGCCCTTGTTGTCGGATCCCGCAGGAGAACCACAGCAGCACCGACTGCTGAAGAAGTTCAGGCTGGTTCTGATAGAAAGGTGTCGGAACACTCGGACCTGCTTTGAAAGCAATAACTGCAGATTTCCACATGATTTGACGGGTGGTTTTAATCTTATGGCTGATCAGCGAACGAGTCCACTTCTGTAATTTAGAACAAAGGCGCCGAGGAAAAAAGTCATTTACAGAATAATTAAATTTTAGCAGAAACGTCAGGAGATGCGAATAAAGTCATACATAATATTTTACTATGTATTCTGATTTTATTCAAATATTACTGCGATATTCTCATATTATGATTTTATTCTTATAATGTTGTGACTTTACTCTCATGATTTATTCTCATAATAGGATTTTATTCTCATTATGACTGTATTTTCATGACGTTATGATTTTATCCTCACAATATTACAACTTTATTTTCCTAATATTCTGATTTTAAGATTTGGAACTGTAAGAGTTTGACTCTTTAAAATGAAACAGCCAAACAATAAAACTGTTAAATGAATAGAAATATAAAAAAAAAAAAAAGTTCAGCCGAACCAGAACTGATTAATAAAGTTCTCTGCCAGAGACGGAAGAAGCGAAAGAAGATATTACATTTAGAAAATAAAAACAACAATTCTACTTCGACTAACTTTCATTCTTTGTGTTATTATTGTTATTATTGGTGTTATTCGTCTCCGTGGTAACCAGTTGAATTTAGATGAGCGGGATCCGTCTGATGATTCTGTCTGGGCTGGAACTCACAAAAAACATGAATCATTTTTTTTCTTTCACTAAACTTTATTGAAACAGCACTTTTGTAACAAGACGAGTTAACGAGACAAACAAGCGGATGGTAAATAACGTCGAGACTTAAAACATCGGCGGAGGCGAAAGATGAAAAAAGGATGAAAAAAGGAATAAAATAATGGGTTATGGACACAGGAAGTTATTGTTGTAATAAAATCTCATTTAAAAATACAACTGAACTCTCACTGTAGGAATGTAAAGTTGTCGGACGGGTGGTTTTAATGTTATGGCTGATCAGCGTCGATGGTGACTGAAGGTGCTCGACTTAGAGAGAGAAAAAAAATAATTCTCAATATTTTTAAATGACAAGAAAAAAAATAAAACTACTAATAAAAAAAAAAAAAGCCCAATTAATAGAGAAATATTCAAACAGTCAAACTTAATTCCCGTTGTTTACGTTGGGCGTGAATGTTTGTGTCTGTGTGTCGGTCCGGTGATGGAGGCCTCTGGTGGCCCGGCGTCAGCTGGGATAGGATCCAGCCCCTCCGTCACCCTGAGCAGGAAAAACAGTGACAGGAAATGAATGAATGAATATCGCTGCATCTTTCTTTTTGTACGACAGTGAAAGTATCTCCACCGGTGATTATTGAAGATGTTTAGGACTGAAATGATAAAAGAGGAAGAGGATAAAGAAAAAAACAAACAGCTTGAAATAAAGACGTTGATCTTATAAGAAAAAAAGAAGAAGAAAAAAAAGGCGGGGAATAAGTATAATAAGTAATAACAGAATTTAACAGAAACAATTGTCAAAGATTTTGCACACAAACGATCTTAAATCTTTTTTGGGTACAGGAAATCTTCCGTAGGAATCTCTGCGTCCGGTAAAATCACACGCTGCAAAAAACATCAATTTAATAAAAATATTTTAGCTTCTATTCATATACAACCTTTAAACAATTTTCATGATTTTTTTCTCATAATAACTATTCTTGTTATATGAGAATAATATAATTATTAATTAATATATAATATTATGTACAGAAGAGGATTAGTGCTACGAGAATTTTTTTAGCGGGGAATTCTGGCTTGATTCTCAGGATTCTGACATAAGTCTCAGAATAGATATAATTCTGAGATTTAAGTCAATTAAATTATTTTGTATTTTCAGGTATCCATATGTGGCACTAATCTTCTTCCGTAAAATGAGAAATTAACAAAAGCAGAGGGAAAGAAAGTCCTGGAGACAAAGTCAGAGAGGACGGATTGAGATGGTTCTGACCCGCGAAGAGGAGGGATAGTGGATCTACTGGTAGAAGGAGAAGAAGGGGAGGAGCATAGAGGAGGTTTCTGGAGGTGTTGAGAGAGGACATGTAGTTGGTTGCTGTGACAGAGGAAGATGGAAGCCCCTAAAGGTGAAAGCCCAAAGGGGTTATAAGTCATAAATATGGTCTACTAAAGTGATGAAATATCAAAAATAAAATCAGGTTAGAAGAGATAAATCTAAATAAAGAACAAAATAAATAAAAATAAAATGAAACGTTATAACTAAAATCGAATTTAAATGTAACCCAGGAGAAAACAGCTGGACGTGATGATGGTTCAAACTGTCCTCTGTGTGACGTCATCACCGGGAGAACCAGGTGTAGAAAGCCTTTCATGCTGCCTCCATCCTGCCGGCAGGAGGAGGAGGAGGAGGAGGAGGAGGAGGAGCAGCGGTGACGGTCGACGCCTCGGTAGGAAACATGCAGACGGTGACCAGCAGGGGGCAGCACCGCCCAAGGAAAGACTCAGATGTATTTATTCCAGCTATGAGAGACTTTTGAAAACATTAAAACATGAAATGATGTGAACTGACTCTGACAGTCATTCTAACAAAGTCTGGGAATGACCGTCAGCTGGAGAATCCATGTTGTCTCTTTTTTAAAACTCTTTTTTTTCATAACAACAAGCCCTTTTTATTGATTTGTAAATTATTTTTCTCTGGAGGCCTAAGAAAAAAGTTTTTGTTTCTCCACGTCCACTGATGACAAGACCATCAAGATGATTACAATTATTCTCATTATTATTATTCTCATTATTATTATTATTCTCATTATTATTATTATTATTCTCATTAATATTATTATTATTATTCTCATTATTATTATTATTCTCATTATTATTATTATTCTCATTATTATTATTATTATTATTATTGTTCTCATTATTATTATTATTCTCATTATGATTATTATTATTATTGTTCTCATTATTATCTCTCCCTCTCTCTCGCTCTTCTCCCCCCTCTCTCAATCTCTCTCTTCCTTCTCTCTCTCTCACTCTCTCTCAATCTCTCTCTCTCTTTCTCCCTTTCTCTCTCTCTCTCTCTCTCTCTCTTTTCAGACCGACCGTTCATGTCAGTAGGACATCCTTTCTGGAAAACACCTTCAGACAACTGTTCTTGTGAATTAGTGCTATGTGAATAAAGATTGATTGATTGATTGATCCGTTTCACTTTTGTCTAAATTCTGTTCAACGTGTTTTTATTTTATTTATTTATTTTATTTTATTTTATTTTATTGTTTCCAGGTTCATACAGTGAAACATTATCAGTCAGACACCTGTGAGCTGGATCCGTCCTTCATGTTCTGATCCAGTAGGTGGCAGTGTGCAGCTAAAAGAAGAAGAAGAAGAAGTAGTAGAAGTAGAAGAAGAAGAAACATGTAGGTTTTTACACCTTTCAACAAAAACAGAATCACGTCTTGAAGAAGTTCTGACGTGTCTAAGAACCGGCTGGATGAACTGGACTTTCCTGAACCACATGAACTTCTGGAGAATCATCTCATCTCTGGCCTGTTCGGATGCAGATAATAAGGTAAGTGACCCTCCTCATCACCTCTTCCTCCTCAGACCTCTTCCTCCTCATCACCTCTTCCTCCTCAGACCTCTTCCTCCTCATCACCTCTTCCTCCTCAGACCTCTTCCTCCTCATCACCTCTTCCTCCTCAGACCTCTTCCTCCTCATCACCTCTTCCTCCTCACCAGAAGACCCTGAACCCGACAGGAAGTCGTCCGCTTTGACTTGATGACAGTGAGATGTTCAGGTGAGTCCATGTCTTTTACCCTAACAGACTCATTCTGAGGTTTTGACCTGGTTGACTTTGAATGTGGTTGATTGACAGGTTCAGAGCGCAGGTTTCAAAGGTCATCAGATTTAGGACGCAGCGGCGAACACGGCGCCATGACCTCATATCAACAGGAAGTCAGGCATTTTCGAATTAGTGATGACTTCTCCGCAATTTCTGAGCATTGTTCTTCATCGAACTCGTCCTGAGAAATGTTAAAAAAGGTTTATTCCATAATTTTAGGGGCGTGGCCATGTCGTCATGGCGACTCTTGATCGCTAACCACAACACCTGTGCGCTCAGAACGTCACCCTCCAGCGTCGGATCCGTCCCAGACGTCACATGTGGGATAAGAGTCCCGCCCTGAAGACGTCCATGTCATAATATTCTGTTACGCCGATAGCGCCACCAGCTGGAAACAGGAAGTGAGCCTCAAGTCACAAATATCATGTACTCTGCTAAGGAAGGAGGTTGTTTTCGCTCCTGTGTGTTTGTTTGTTTGTTTGTTTATTTGTTTACTGGCATGAAATTCTACCCAGAGGCAGCTTTTGGCATTTCCTAGGGTTGATTACATTTTGGTGACTTTACGTGTTTCACAGCAGTTCAAATAAAATCAAATCAAATAAAACAATAAGCCGTTCGGAGTAGTGACGTCACAATGTGGCCATGGATCCGTTGATCCTTTTATGTTCCTTTTGGGGTGGAGCTTGGGGCTCCGTTTCTAGAGTTCCTTTGATTCGTTTGACGTTTCTTTACGGGTGGAACTGAAGTGGGCGGAACAGAGTCACTGAAGTGGAAGGCGCAGGCGACGAGCGGCTGCAGAGCATCTCAGAGATGCTCAGGGAGTTTGTCGGAGTTGTCAGTAGATTTAGAGGCTGGCAGGAACTCAGACATCAACGGGGGAATCTTCAGGAATGTTTCCGTAACCCTGGGTTCTGTTGTGCGTCGGCGGAGGTTTGCGTTCTCTACGTGATCCCATCAACGCTGCTAACGCCTCTAACGGCGTGCGGCGTCTGATAATGAAAACTATGTTCCTACCCTCTTCCTCTCATCCTCCTCTCCATCACCTCGGCATCAGCAGCAGAGACGGAGGTTGTTGTTTTTCTTTACAGTGACGGAGGAAATGGACGTCTGATGAAATATTAATGCGGATTGTTCCATTAAGATCCATTAGGAGGCTGGAATCAATAGGAGGCGAAGCCCCGCCCCCCCGATGACCCTGGTGGAAACGCCTCACAGATGGAAACGTCTGCGGTGAATACGTGGAGATTAAACACCAGTGAAGGACCGCTGCTGCGTGAGTTGCATCTGATTTAAATCCAATCAGATGCAGGTGTGTGATATATGTTTCCAACACTAGGGGGAGCTTCATCGCCGAAACGTTTCAGGCCGTTACCGCTCAGCCGCCGGTCCCATTTAGTCCAAAGTTGGTGCAAATTAGTCGACTCGAAGAGATGTATCTTTAAAACATCATAAATTATCCTAATAGTTCCTGTTTTACTCACTAGGGGGAGCTTTTTAAAAAAAAATTAAAAATTTTTTTTTTTTTTAACCAAAAACAGTTTTTTTGAAAAAAAAAAAAAAAGATCTCCTGGATAATTTTTTAAAAATGTTATGCCCACATAGACATTAGTTTGAGGAAGAACTGGAGTGATTTTGGGAAAGGTCAGTTGTATATTTCCGACACTAGGGGGAGTTTTTATCTTTAGTCCATCATTTCTTCCCGGAATGTCGGATCATCACCGGAAACCCATCGGGTCACTGATCTGAAGGCTCTGCGGCGGCGGGTCAGAAGATTCTGTCAGGATGTGGAGGAGCTCCTCTCCTCCAGGTGGAGGCAGGAAGAGGAAGGAAGGCAGGAATGAGAGGCGTTGAGCTCCGGCGCTCAGGTAAATCCTCGTACCGGAAATCTCATTTTCTTCTTCAGGTAGTCGCATCAGCGACGGTCAGAAGTAAAACACGGACATTTCCTGGATTCCTTTTGAAGTCACCTCCCCTCTGAAAACGCCGCCTCCAGCAGAGGAAAGTCTTTGCGGCGCGGAGGAGGGTCTGAACAATCCGGCAGACCCCTGACCCGCCGTGACGAGGGATGAGCCGATGAATACTCCCTAAATATCACAGCCGTCGGTGGTGCAGAGCAGGAGGTGGAGGAGTGAAGGGGGGAGACGTGGCTACATGAGTGGAAGGAGATGTGAGGATGAAAAGAGAAGCAAAAAGGAGAAGAAGAAGAAGAAGGGTGGAGGAAGAGGAGGAGGAGGAAGAAGAAGCCAAAGAGGGAGAAAGTGAAGATGCTTTTCAAACTTCAGCCAGAGATGAAGGGCAAAGGATGGAGTCGGCAGGAATCAGGCGGATCGGATCATATTTAATGGATCAATGGAGATCATATGGATATCTCCACCTCCGCCTGAGCCGTAGAAGATGCTTGTTTAGTTAGCCTGACTGATGCTCCACCCCTCCACCTCCACCTCCAGCTCCACCTCCACCTCCACCTCTCCACCTCCACCTCCACCTCCACCTCCACCTCTCCACCTCCACCTCCACCTCCAGCTCCACCTCCACCTCCACCTCTCCACCGAGATCAATCAGGAAGGACCGATGATGAGAAGAAGATCGACGTAAGTGAGGCAGAAGATCATTCTGGGTCAAGGGAAGGTCTGGATACTGCGACACATCGTAGCCTTGACCCGGTTCTGGTGTTAAGGGATGAAGAATCCATGTTGGGATGGCATCTGGAAAACTTTTGATCAGATAATAAAATTGGGCCGGAGATCCTGGGTCGGGGTAGAAGGTGGGGTGGTGGAGGTGGAGGTGGTGGAGGTGGTGGAGGTGGAGGTGGGTTGTGAGTCTAGTTGTCTGGATGAGATCCAGATCCAGATGTTCCAGATGAGATGAATAGTCTCCTCATGGAGTTCTGGGTCTCCCTGGAGTCCTGATGAGATGTTGACCCACCTCTACTGACTCCTTTCAACGCAGAACCACTCTTACTCTAGTCTGGATCTTTAAGCTCCTCCACCTTATGCCTCTGAAGAAGAGTCAGCAGAGACCCAAATCTAAGATCCAGTCCGTGAAGATCAAGAACAGAATCTGGTCCCTTTTCCAAAGTCCAGAAACAACTTACAATGTCAATGTCAATGATTTGACATCTGGACCAGAACGAGGCTCTGGGTTTGGTTAAAAGGGGGACCGGACGGCGAGTCCCTCGTCGCTGGATCTTCTCAACTTGTGCCGATGTGGAGAGGAGAGAGGAGAAGGTGGAGCAGGGGGAGGAGGAGGTTAGAAGGAATCTGAGCGAATGGCGGAGAGAATGAGGAGGAGGAGGAGGTGATGATGATGGATGGGAGTAGGAGATGAAGACGATGTAATGAAGTCGTGAGTGGAAAAGTGAGGAACGGGTGACATTTGAGCAAAGGGCAGAGGCGGAGGATTGATGGTGTGAAGAGGGTGGAGGAGGGGATTCCTCCAGAGTGAGAGGAAGAGGAGCAGGAAGACTATGACATCATGAATCCAGACAGGAGTGGGAGGAAGGGCGAGACTGGAGGGATTTTGGGAAGAGTCAGTTCCATGTTTCTGACACTAGGGGGAGATTTTTCTTTCAACCGTTGGTCCAATTTAGTCCAACTTTAGTTCTGATGAATCGCCTGGAGGAGGAGATCTGTCTCCTCTCTCTTATCGTCTTCGTCTTCGTCTTTGGAACGTTCCTTTTCGGGGTCGAGCAGCGGATCATCTACTTCCATCCATAGTCCGGTACCCTGCTGGCTAACAGAACCAGTGATCAGTTTCATGTTCTGGTATTGATTGGAACCTGCACAACATTGGGCCGAGCCCCGCCTGTAGTCCTGATCCCAGAACCGCCCCTCATGTCGAGGACAGAACCTGGACACATTCTCAGGATAAGACAAGAAATACTAATAAATCCCAGAGTTGTTTTTTTCAGAACCCGATGAGAAGTTCTGGGCGCCGGCGGACTCTCGCTGTTTCCCCTAACGACTCATTAAAGGAGCCGTGATAAAAGTTTTCAGTCCATTTTCCCCCATGAAGAAGATGTGGCGTCTTTCAGACTCTTCCTCGAGTCGTCGGTGAGTCCTCCCCCTCATCGCCTCGCCGTGAGGCGTCTGAAAAACCTTCTCACAACCTTAATGCGGTTTAATAATGTGATATTCATAAAAACACATTCTTACAGCCGATGATTAATAAAATCATTTTCACCGCTGGGATTTATTATCCTCCGACCCGATCCATCCCAGAACCACGTTTAAATCTCCTCCATTTATTCCTGCTCTCCTCTTCAAGAGACGAACACTCAGGGTGATGACTCTTCCTCCATTCTGTCCACTCTCACTCTCACACTTTTATTCACACGCTTTTATTCTCACACTTTTATTACCACTCTTTTGTTCTCACTCTTTTATTACCACTCTTTTATTCTCACTCTTTTATTATCACGCTTTTATTATATTACTCGATTAGAAGTAGGAGTCACAGTGATAGTAGTAGAAGTAGGAGTCATAGTGATATCAACAGTAGCAGTAGAAGAATGAGTCATAGTGATAATAGTAGGAGTAGGAGTAGGAGTCATAGTGATAGTAGTAGTAGGAGTCATAGTGATATCAACAGTAGCAGTAGAAGTAGGAGTCATAGTGATAGTAGTAGTAGGAGTCATAGTGATATCAACAGTAGCAGTAGAAGTAGGAGTCATAGTGATAGTAGTAGTAGTAGTAGGAGTCATAGTGATATCAACAGTAGCAGTAGAAGTAGGAGTCATAGTGATAATAATAGTAGCAGTAGTAGTCATAGCGATAACAATAGTAGCAGTAGAAGTAGGAGTCACAGTGATAATAGTAGTAGTAGAAGTAGGAGTCACAGTGATAATAGTAGCAGTAGAAGTAGGAGTCACAGTGATAATAGTAGCAGTAGAAGTAGGAGTCACAGTGATCATCACATGAACAATCACAGGGGGGGGGGGGGGGGGCTACACGCACATATCAGCCATAACATTGTAAAAATGTTCAAACCTCTTTTATACATTTTGCATTTTATTCAGTTATTTAATCTTATTCATGCTCAGTAGGCTCTTTCAACTTTTTCTTCTTCTGACTTTTTCACCAATTCATTAACCATCAACATTTTTATATTTTTGGTGTCATTCAACTTTTCATGGCAGCTTTGCAGTTTAGCGTTAGCTCTTCAACATCTAGCATTCGCACTCACAAGCTCCCACGGTGTTGGATTGTCCAGTTTGCATAAATATTATAAAACTGTGTCACAAGCTACAAGGATAGAAATGGAACTACAGGAAGAAGTTGTTCAAAGCCCAGCGGCTGAGATGGGATGAAGGTTCTATGTGGACGAAGGTCTGAACAGTGAAGGTGTGAAGAACAATGATTGTGAAATGGATTCTGCTCCCCGTGAAAATCTCTTTGATTGAAGATGAAAGAACATAAGTAGAAAATGATCAAACACAATTGATCCTTTGATGTCAGACATTGTTTACGGCCCACTGCCTATAAAGGAAAGACCGGACTAAACGTGGGGGGATCTCACTTCTGTTGGTCTTGAAAATAGTAGAACTAAAAGAATCAGGCCACCCCAGAAGGGATTCTGGGACAACGTTTGCCATCGCCCCATCTGTCAGGTTACTGTAGAGGATTTCCGTCATGTCCTCCGTGAGTAGCCCAGCGTTATCATGTAACGACACCCTGCAACCTCAACACGATGGTTGTTCATGCGATCAAGGTTCTGAAGGACTGAGGTTTTACGAATCCCTCAATGTCGACATGTCTTCAAACGTTAAGTACCCTGGAGAAGGACTCCTTCAAGGACCTTTCAGGAAAATCTGTGTCCCCGTAGGTCCAGAACATCCTCAGTGCAGATCTGAGTACCATCATGGACCCCATCATGGAAGACTTATCGGAATCTTCCGTTGAGACAGTCAGAACTGAAATCTCTACGGAGATCAAGGAACTATCAGTAGAAATTGCATCGGCAATTGTTGACGGGTCAAAAAGGTCCAGTACAACCGGGAAGTGCCAACAGTTCTTAAGGGGCATGAAGAACCGCATACAAGGACTTTTTACCAGGTGTTTTGACAAACTGTCGATTCTTCCGATCATGGCAAAGTTCAGAATGAAGTTTAAGTCTAGGAACCGAACAAATAATCAGGCAGTCGATGGAGCCAATCAGGGCTAAGGTAGAATCTCTGGTCCAGCTGGGAAAAGACCATAAAGTAAAAGGAGAAGAGGTTCTTGAGGCCCCACAGGTGGATGAAGGAGATAACGCTGGGCTACTCACGGAGGACATGACGGAAATCCTCTACAGTAACCTGACAGATGGGGCGATGGCAAACGTTGTCCCAGAATCCCTTCTGGGGTGGCCTGATAACGCCCGCGCCACCGTCGTCTTACAGGTGTGGGCTTTCACGCCGCTGAAGAACTGGTGGTCCAGCACTCAGGTTGGCAGCTACAGTCAGAGGACAGTGGTCTCTTTGATGCCAGAGACCCTCTGGAAATGTAAGGTGTCACGTGACCATCAGGCCTACTGCAAAGTAAAAAACAAGGAATCCGTGAGAATCCTCACAGAGAAGAAAGATCGGCAGTTCACGAAACATCAAAGCCATTATGTCAAAAAGACATTAGCACTGCTTCTGCTATTATGCTAATGTTTCTTCTAATAAACTACCACTGATTCAATTCAAACGACTTGTCGGGTGTGAATGCTGAAGCATTCATAAACATAAGTTATAGTTCCTTCTTTCTTTTTATCCCGTCACGTTGGTTTGGACCCGTTCCAGATAGTTCACCGTAGAAATGAAATCCAAACATCAAAGTGTTCCCCTCATGAAGGGCATCCAGGCATCTACTCAGATGGTTGATATCCTTCTTGTATTCATATGTATTCATCATTTTCCACCAAATGAAAGGGAAAACCATCAAACGTTTCGTATCTTTCCTACGTTTTTGGTTTTATTCAACTTTTCATGGAAGCGTTGAAGTTTAGCGTCAACTTTTCAGCATCAACCAGCCAACAGTGTCTTAAGAAACGGCATTCTCTGATTTGCATAAAAGTTTGTGTGAGTGAAAACAAGGGGAAGAATGATCCAGAAAGAACCACCGGTCGCGGTTTAGTGAAGACCGGTTGGGGTGGGATGAAGTTTCTATGTTGAAGGTCTGAACAGTGAAGGTGTGAAGAACAAAGGTTGTGAAACGCTTCCTGTTCCCCCGAAAACATCTTTGATTGGAGATGAAAGAAAATCAGTATAAAATGATCAAATACGATTGATCCTTTGATGTCGGACATGGTTGACGGCCCACCGCCTATAAAGGCAAGAATATACTAATGACAGACGGACCTCACTTCTGTTAGTCTTAAAAATAGTAGAACTAAAAGAAGTGAGTTCTCAAACGTGGCCGATCACAGTTTAGGGATAATACAGAAATCGTCGCCATGGAGATGACGACAAATCCCCAGACAGAGGAGTACATGGAGAAGCTTAGGAATCAAGTGGTCTACCCGCTGATTGAGTCCTTCTTCAACCGGATGACAGTGGAACAGTGGGGACTGCTAAAATCTGGAACTCCTGATTTTGCTACGAAGATTAATTTGGCGGAGATGCTTCTGGACATAATAGGAACCGTCTCCAAAGTCGTGATGTTGTCCATGCAGGGCAAGAATATAGTCATGTCGAAAGAGTACGACCAATCCAGTTTGGGCGATACTCTTCTCCAGGGTTTTGGTAAAACTCTGAATATTCAAGACCAAGTCAAAAGCATCAGTTCCAAACCGTTATTGGACTTGGTGAATACCGAGGTTGAAGAGACTGTCAAATCTACCCTATCGGGCACGTCGGGGTCCGTCGTCAGTGACCACATAACTACCCCCTGCACCCTCAACACGATGGTCGTTCATGCGATCAAGGTTCTGAAGGACTGCATGGCCAAGGTTTTGTGCATCCCTCGATGTTTGAAGCACAAAGCGAAGAAAGAAGAGAGATCGTCATCCCTTCAAACATTTAGTACCCTGGAGAAGGACTCCTTCAAGGACATTTCTGTAAAATCTGCCTCAGTATACGTCCAGAAAGTCCTCAGTGCAGAGCTGAGTACCGTCATGGACCCCATCATGGAAGACTTATCGGAATCTTCCGTTGAGACAGTCAGATCGGAAATCTCTAGGGAGATCAAGGAACTCTCAGTAGAAATCGGGACAGCAATCGTGGACAGGTCAAAAACCACCAGTACAACCAGAAAGTGCCAACAGTTCTTAAGGGGCATGAAGAACCGCATACAAGGACTTTTTACCAGGTGTTTTGCCAAACTGTCCATTTTTCGGATCATGGCAAAGGTCCGAAAGAAGTTCAAATTTAGGGCCGAAGATAAAACGAGGCAGTCAATGGAGTCGATCATGGCCAGGATGGAACTACTGGACCAGCTGGAAAAAGCCCAGGTTGAAAAAGGAAGGGAGGCGTTTGAGGCCCCACAGGTGGATAAAGGAGATACCGTCCGGTTGCTCACGGAGGAACTGACAGAAATCCTCTACAGTAACCTGACAGACGGGCCGATGGCAAGTATTGCCCCAGAATCCCTTCTAGAGTCGCCTGATAACGCCCGCGCCAACATTTCCTTACAGGTGTGGGCTTTCATGGCGCTGATGAACTGGTGGTCCAACACTCAGGTGGGCAGCCACAGCCACAGGGCAGCACTTGCTTTGATGCCAACTACAGCAGGGACTCTCTCGAAATGTGAGCTGACCTACCAGGAACGGAAGAACAAAGAATCCGTGAGGATCCTTACCGACAAAATAGCTTGGCGGATATTCAGCAAGTTGGAGATGGTCCCCTTGAACAAAAACGCCATCATGGAGCAATTCTTTGAAAGTACCTGGCACTCGGTTGAAGGCACAGACGTCTTCATCACCAAAGACACGTTACAGAGCCACAAGACCATCGTTAAGGAGCTGTGCAAGCAGTGGGGCGACGCCGACACGGTTCTGATCGCAGTGAATATGAAGGATCCCGAGATCGAAAAATGTCTAGCGTCAGTGGTGGGACCTCACCTGACCAGACCTCCGAGACAGCCCAGTGCCCTCAGGAGGTCCTTCTCTAAGGTCATCTCAAAGACTGTCAGGGGCAAAAAACAGTGTTGTTGATTTTTCTCAAATCTTTCTATCATCGATGGTTCCTCTTTCCAGCCATACGTCGCTTTGGGTTTACTCCGGGGGCTCCGGTTCGCCCAGTTAGACATCCATGTGACCTTTGCTCTCCGCTTACCTCTGGAAAAGGTCAGACCAAAGGGCACAGGAGGTCACATCGATGTCCAAGCTTAAAACGAAAGGACGAGCATGATCTGAATATAGGAGAGAGAGGACTGTCAGAACTGTGCTGGACGGATTGGTTACCGATGGGGCAAAATGGGGCAAAATGGGGCAAGATGGGGCAAAATGGGGCAAAATGGGGCAAGATGGGGCAAAATGGGGCAAAATGGGGCGCTGTGCTATGACACAACAGAAGACATGTTTTTAAAATAATTTTTTCTTTTGTGTGTATTGAGTCTCACAGATTCAGGAATGTTCAGGAACGGCGTTCTGTGACTCTTAGCAATACTTCTACTGTACTTATCTACTAATAAACCTTCAACTATTCAACAACTTTCATGCATTTTTGCTTTCATTCAACTTTTCATGGCAGTCGAGCATCAGCTGCTCAACATCCAGCATTCATACCTGCCATTTCTTCCGGAAGAGCATTTGAATCCCCTGCTTCTATTATAATGTGTTCCGATACTTTTACTCAGTAAAGACTCAGTAGAGACTTAGTAGATACTCAGTAGAGACTCAGTAGAGACTCAGTAGAGACTCAGTAGATACTCAATAGATACTCAGTAGAGACTCAGTAGATACTCAGTAGAGACTCAGTAGATACTCAGTAGAGACTCAGTAGAGACTCAGACCAGGTCTCCTTTACGGCAGCATTTTTACCACTGGGACATTTCCTTTACCTTCTCGTAAGAAGAGATTCGCTGATTCAAGCAGAAATGTCTTTGTCTGACAGGTTTGAAATCGAGAGGGAAGTCCGACGTTGAGGCGCTAGCAGAAGCCGTACCGGAGGAGCAACATGGCTACCTTGACTCATGATTTGAACGACTTCCACAGAAGAGAAAGGACACCGAAGAGAATTGAGGAGCCTTGAACGCGGGGAGAAACGGTCTGAGGTAGAACATTGTTCTGGAATGGTAGCAGCTCATGAGTCCATGACGGAAACTGTTTTTAAAATACACCACCCGCCACGACATCCTGTCTGCTACAAGGAAAGTATAATGGACGGGCGGAGTCTTTGTTTTCTCTCTGCCTATGTCCTCCTTCTCAGTCATCCTCCCCGAAAGCTGCAAGGCCTTCTTCATTGCTGCAGCAACTTTTTGTCGGCGGCACTGTGCCGGGAAGTAGAGTTGTTCAAAGTCCAAGAGAGATCTTTGGCAATGTGGACACAAAGGGTTGAGAGACCGGTCGTTGTCCGTACACCACCTCATCAGCTGCTCTACCTCCACCCTTTGGTCGTATGTCTCATCGTTGTTGTTGTGGAGTCCCGCCTCAGTTCTATCCTCTACCAACTTGCTGAACTGGATTTGGGCATTCAGGTGAACCTGAACAGAGTGAAGAGCGGCGGACTTAAGACGCAACCCTGAGGGACACCTTTGCTCAGTGTGATGGTGAAAATCCAACATCCAATCGTTAAAGTGGATGTTCTGGCCGAGTATAGAGAGTTTCTCTGTCAGCTGCTGAGGGATGATGGAGTGAAAGGCTGAACGGAGGTCAGTGAACAGTTTCAACAGTTTCCTGGTGTCGCTGTTCCTTTAATCCAGGTTGTGTGAGGTGGCTTCATCCTCGGACCACTGGCACCATGTACAAACTGAGAAGGTTCAGGTGTGGACAGAAGGTTCACTATGATGATCCATGACTCATCATTGGAGGGAGGAGGGAACGAACTGTTCTAAGAACAGTTTCAGTGGTATCTTCAGTTCCTTGGAACCTGGGTCCACCAGTCCACGAGGAAGGAAACGATAACTGTTCCCTTATGTGGGCACTTTGAAGACCACTGGAACTTCTCTCCACATGATGTGGGAATGTCCACCGGCGTCATGCTCCTGCTCTAAAACACCTTCATCAGGGTCAGCAAAACTCTTCTACGTGTCTCTTTTTTGCTCGTCTCCTAATGACATTTTGTTCTAGACCACATATATCAAACTGGATACCACATCCGGCCCGCAGAACGATTATATCCGACCCCTAAAGCAATATCTAATTTAAATAACAACTGGACGGCCGTTAAACTGCCTAAATACCACAGATACTACAAATCCCAGAATGCACTGCGACAGCCGGCGCATCCACCAAGAGCGCGAGCGAGCTCCGTACTCCTCTGCTGTCAGAAATCAGCGTTTATCCGGTCACTCTAATAAACTTTAGGCTCGTCCGACGCCTGAGAGAGGATGTGGAAGAGAAAAAAAGAGTTAAAACGCTAAATAATAAACGTATTAGTAAGTTATAAACGCAGTTTAGTAAAATGAAGGCAGGTTTTTATGAACTGGCGAGGTGCGTTCACGGACTTCTGCCGTTCAGGAGGTTTCAGTGCTGCTACGTTAAAAACAAAAAAACAATGTTGTTTACGTTTAATGCAAAAATAAACCTGTAGACGATGAATTACTATCGATTATTAAAATTCCCCTCTTTCTTGATATTTATTAAAAAACCGTTTGATTTTAAGAAATAAATTGTTGATGTTAGAATTTATTCCATAAAATAATTTTTTTTATACACCTTTATTTTCAATAACAGTTTGGAACACAGAATGGAACAAAACTAAGGATTGAAATAAAGAAAATAAGAAACTTTAGCGGTCAAGAAAAACGAAATAATAACACAATAAATGAAATAGTAACAATAGAGAGGTAGACAGAAAAATAATGCAGAACTCTCCTGAGTTTATTCTCTAATTGGACTTTTCTCTATTCCTTTAGTTTGTTCAGAACTCTTTTAAAATGAGTAAATAAAATGAGTAATTTATATTTTTATATATATTTTTATATGTGTGTCAATAAAACAGCAGATGAAAGTCATTCTAATAATCTGCTTTCAGTATTTATTATTTTTTACTGAGTAAATGTTGGAGGTTCTAGTATAAATAATATATAATATAATATATTAAAAAGTAATACTTAGTAATATTTTTGCCCATAAGCGTCACAGTCGTCATTTTTAAAGACAAAAATCCATCAGGTGATGCAGAAAAAGCCAGAGAATCCCTTGATTCTCTCCCTGCGGCGTCTCGTAGGTCTCTGGAGGTCTGAGAATGCGTCAGAGGAGCTTCCACAGATTCCGGCGACGTTCAAATCGCGTTTCCACGACGTTTAATCCCAGACATATTGACAGAATCGTCCAGCGGCTCTGTGGACCTCAGAGGGTTAAACTGTGACAGGAAGCTGGCGAGCATCTCCTGATTCCTCGCCATCATCCCTCTCCTGTCCTCGATGCCGTCACCGCTTCTTCTACCGCAGCCCCGCCCCTTCTCTCACCACCTCCCCCCTCATCACCCCCCTCCCCCTCCCTCTCTGTCAGCTGTGACGGATAAGGTCTTCTGATTGTCTTGTCAGACATCTAGAACATCTGCCCCGCTGGGACTGCAGGGTTCTGGTGTGTGTGTGTGTCTGTGTGTGTGTGTGTGTGTGTGTGTGTGTGTGTGTGTGTGTGTGTGTGTGTGTGTGGGTGTGTGTGTTGTCGCTGGAACAGAGTTGATTGGATTCTATTTACTGGCAGACGGGCCGGATGGATGAACAAAGCTCCGTCAGTGAGACCCGGCCCGTCCGTCCCTGACAGTCAGTGACATCTTCATCCGCACGTCTTCTTCACTGAGGTCGTTTATCGCAAAGCATTTTGGAGAAGTTAAAAACAAACAAACATGTGAATATAAACAGGAATAAGATGTTATTCCTGTTTTAGATCCGGGAAATGATCCGAGGTGAAATCTCCTCCTCTGTCGTCTGATTGGCTGGATGGCGATCGTGTCACTATCAGTAGACGCCTCCAGCTCACAGGGGAAGATGACGGCAGAACGCGTCCCTGGATGGTCCAAAACCTACAATTTGTTCATTCTGAACGGGATCGTGAGTTCTGGTTCGCTACCCCCCCCCTGTCTTTGAACCCCTCCGGTCAATGTAGAGCCCCGCCCACCCTGAGTTGGGATCTGCTGGAGGTTTCTGCCTGTTAAAAGAAAGTTGTGTCTTGTTCTCTCCACTGTCTCCGTGTTCTTGCTCAGGGGAGAATCCCTGCGTCTCTGTCGGTGGGTCGAGACCCCGTCCCTTTGGTGCCAGGTTTGAGTAACATTTGTTGTGATTTGGCGCTCAATAAATGACCATGAGAGTCATGGTGGCCTGAGGCGTCGTTGCGTGAAGGCTGATCCGTGTCTGATCAGTGACATCACGGTGACATCACGGTGACATCACAGAGCAGCTTTGGCTGTAGACAGTATTAGCGTCGTGGTTTTATTGTTTTGGCTGTTGAGAAGATGGAAAAACAAAGAGAAATCCAGCGGCGCTGATTCTCAGCTCCTCCTGATGGTGTCGCCTCGCTGGCAGACAGAATTATCTCTAGCGGTTCGGTTACTTCCTGTGTGTGAGGAGGGGGCGTGTCTAAAGCAAACCAGCGCTGTGGCCGTGTGATTACTGTCAGCGTGACGAACGCCGCTTCATCTGTTTGGTGAGAGACGAGTTTCTTCTGTGAAGGGAGTGAAGAGTCTTCATGCAGAGAAAACACACACACACACACACACACACACACACACGTACACACACCTACATACACACACACACGTACATACACACACACACACGTACACACACACCTACACACACACACACGTACACACACACACACGTACATACACGTACACACACACCTACATACACACACACACACACACACCTACATACACACACACACACCTACATACACACACACACACACACACACACACACCTACATACACACACACACAACACACACACACGTACATACAGACACACACACACGTACATACACACGTACACACACACACACACACACACACACACATACACACACCTACATACACACACACACACACACACCTACATACACACGTACACACACACACACACACACACACACACATACACACACCTACATACACACACACACACACACATACACACACCTACATACACACACACACACGTACATACACGTACACACACACCTATACACACACACACGTACACACACACACGTACACACACACATACATACACACACACATACACCCACACACACGTACATACACACACACACACACACACACGTACATACACACACACACACACACACACGTACATACACACACGCACACACACACGTACATACACACACACACAACACACACACACACCTACATACACACACACACAACACACATACACACACCTACGTACACACACACTCACGTACATACACACACACACACACACACACACACAACACACACACACGTACATACATACACACCTACACACGCACACACCTACATACACCCTCACACACACCTACATGCACGCACACACACACGCGCACAAACACACACACGTACATACACACACAACACACACCTACATGCACACACACACGCCCACATACACACACACACCTACATACACACACACACACACCTACATACACACACGCACACATACACACACACACACCTACATACACACACACACACACACATACCTACAAGCACACACACTCACACGCCTACATACACACACACACACACCTACATGCACACACACACACACCTACATGCACCCTCACACACATACACACACCTACATCTCACAACTACATGCAGACTCACACACACACACACACACACACACACACGCACGCACATACCTACACACACACTCACCCACACACCTACATGCACTCACACACACACACACACACCTATATGCAAACATACACACACCTACATGCACACACACACACGTGGATTTGTTGGCCTTGTTGGACCTGGTTCCTGGTCGTGACCCTCGCTGACGAAGAGGTAACAAATCAGTGTTCTTGTGGTGCCGGTCCAAAGCCCAGATAAATGGTGAGTCGTGCGTCAGGAAGGGTTACCCAGACTCAAAACTGATTCCTACAGTGGGTCAGTTGAGGTTAAGAAGTACTGGTACTGGTTCTGTTATCCACTGTGGCGAGACCCGAACAGAACCGCTGAAGGACGGAGAAGAATTAAACCTGCAGCATCAGCAGTTATGATGGTTCTGTGTCGGCGTTCCTCATCTGGTCTGGGACTGCCGGAGAGCGTTGCTGGGGAGAGGGACGTGAGGAATGACCTTTCACGCTCCCTTCAAGCTTTTATCACATTTTGACGACTTTGAAGGTTCTAAAATCCCTCGTTGTAAATTCATCAAACCGAAGCGGCGGCTCGCTCATAAAAGCTGAATAACGGCGGAGGTCCGGTTCCTGTTCTTAAATAATGTACCACTGGACTTTATCTTCTTCTCCTCTCTGTGTGCGAGGGTTCTGGAGAACTCAGATGGTTTGAACTCATCAACAGTTAAGGATTTTACAGGTTTGGATCTTGGCCCAAACAGGAGTCAAACGTATTCTGAGGTGGATCCAGCTAAAAGATGCTGGTTCTGGATCCTTATTTGAGGGGCTTTAGAGAAATGTGTTTATCCGCCTCCTCCTCTGTGGCCCCTTTGACCTGTGGCGTCCCCCAGAGCTCCATCCTCGGCCCCTTACTGTTTAGCATAAACATGCTGCTACCGGGTCACTTTTTAAACTGGTTCTGTTACGTCTATGACAGATGAGAGACTCAGAATGAGATCCACGAAACAGCCGACCAGGACATCAAAGGGTCAAAGTCAAAATCCCCCCCCCCCTCCAAAAAAGATTCACGTTCTTACGCGGCACCAATCATCTTCCGTAGGAAAAAAAACCCAAATATCTCCAGTTGAAGCTCCTTTCATCAGAAAGGAGCTATGACATCACTATGAAGCTGTGATGTCATAGTACGTTCTACATACTATGACATCACTATGACGCTGTGATGTCATAGTACGTTCTACATACTATGACATCACTATGACGCTGTGATGTCATAGTAGGTTCTACATACTATGACATCACTATGACGCTGTGATGTCATAGTACGTTCTACATACTATGACATCACTATGAAGCTGTGATGTCATAGTACGTTCTACATACTATGACATCACTATGACGCTGTGATGTCATAGTACGTTCTACATACTATGACAACACTATGACGCTGTGATGTCATAGTACGTTCTACATACTATGACATCACTATGACGCTGTGATGTCATAGTACGTTATGACACTATGACATCACTATGACGCTGTGATGTCATAGTACGTTCTACATACTATGACATCACTATGACGCTGTGATGTCATAGTAGGTTCTACATACTATGACATCACTATGACGCTGTGATGTCATAGTACGTTCTACATACTATGACATCACTATGACGCTGTGATGTCATAGTACGTTCTACATACTATGACATCACTATGACGCTGTGATGTCATAGTAGGTTCTACATACTATGACATCACTATGACGCTGTGATGTCATAGTACGTTCTACATACTATGACATCACTATGAAGCTGTGATGTCATAGTACGTTCTACATACTATGACATCACTATGACGCTGTGATGTCATAGTACGTTCTACATACTATGACATCACTATGACGCTGTGATGTCATAGTACGTTCTAAATACTATGACATCACTATGACGCTGTGATGTCATAGTACGTTATGACACTATGACATCACAGCGTTTCAGGTTTTTCCAGGCGACTCAGTCAGCGGTGTTTTTTTTTTTTCCAGAGTGTTTTATTTATCAGAACATGTCATGAATGTAAAGAAACAGAGAATCACAAACACATCAGGCTGATACACAAAGAGACCCCCCCCCCCCACACTCACACACACGTAGACACACACACACACACACCTTCACAGGGAGGTGGAAACACAGCAGAACGATGGTGGAGAAGATGTTGCCATAATGGATTCTTCATGTTCAAGTGCAAATACAATATTCACAACGGTACTCCTTTTGTTCAGCGCCGGGTCCAGAGTGTGTGTGTGTGTGTGAGTGTGTGTGACTGTGTGTGTGTGTGTGTTTGTTTGGAATGAGAGCGTCGTTATAGAGAATTATTTCACCGTTTGGTAAAGTCCTGTACAGTGTTGCTAAAACCTCCATCCTGCCGCCCTGAGGGTCCGGTTCTTGCAGCGCTTTCACCCCGAGGAGCGATTTTGGATCCGTTTTTATTTGCCAGGGTTCTGCTGGGTCAGCTCAGTAGTTGTAAATAAAATATAATACAATAAGAATGGTGCAGAGGAAACGTTCTGCCGGAGCTGGACCCTGACTTTAAGCCCGGTTCGATCCAGATTCATCCCCCCCTACAATCAGAAGAGCAAATCTGGTATCGGATCCAGTTTGGTTCTGAAGTTCAGTAGAATTATCCGCTAGTTTGAGGCAGATGGTTCTAGTTTGGCAACTCCTGATCGGCCCAGTTGTGAGGTTGTGTTTGGGTCGGAACCATCGACCTCTAAAGGCTCATTTGAAGTTGGGCTTTAATTGGCCCGGTTCTGAAAACTGGGCAGTGAACACCTGTGTCATTTAAATCAGCAGTTTGTCTGAGAGGTCCGTAATCAGGACGTTTGCTGCTGCTCGACAGACGGTTCTGGCCTCCAGAGTCCATTAATCCTTTATGGGCACCTTGAAGGCTGCGGTTCCGCTCAAAACCCGGTTCTTCGCAGAGGAGGAATAAAAGGCGGCCATTAAATCAGATTGCGTGTTTCCCTGCTAAAAACCGAGGGTCTGACTAATTCCTGGAACGATCATTATCACCTAACGTTCCTACGCGACGCAAGACAATAGATGTTCTGGCCCGCTCACCTCAAAGAACCTTCTGGCTCGGTCGTGATCCAGAGAGCTATTGCTGGCTAGCAAGATTCAAAGTCAGGAACTCTGGAGCTGGTTGAAGGGGGGCCTTCCGTCCGGTTCCAGGCCGGACAGTCCGGAATGAAACACCGTGTCCGGACTGAACCCGGACGCTCTTTGTCTTCCGGGTCATTTTATTCTTATTTTGTTCCTAAGCAGCAACTAGCGGCATTTAGCATGATGCTAAATTGTGAACAACCAATCAAAATCAAAGAAATGTTTACGGTTGACCTTGTCAGGAGAACGCACTAACTTAGCTGTCGGCTCGCTAACGTAGCTGTCGGCTCGCTAACGTAGCTGTCGGCTCGCAAACGTAGCTGTCGGCTCGCTAACGTAGATGTCGGCTCGCTAACATAGCGGTCGGCTCGCTAACGTAGTTGTCGGCTCGCTAACGTAGATGTCGGCTCGCTAACGTAGATGTCGGCTCGCTAACGCCTCTCTAGAACTTTTGATTCCATATAGTCTTCAATTGGCGACATTCTGTAGCCGATTCAGAATCAGGTTCTGACCCAGACCGTTGGTGTAATTATCATGAACACTCCCGAGTCGACCATCGGGGCTGATGCGCTGCGAGTCGGACCCTCCGTCTACTGTAGCCCTTTCATTTCAGCAGCACCACCCGAGCACCAGCGCCCACAGGAACCAACTCACGGACCGCCCAGCTGGACCACACGGATGTTTTTTGCATAGACATCAATTTCGAGTCGGACTCATGCAAATGGACAAAAGACACGGAGACACAAACGCTGAGGCGGACGGACGATCGTCGCGTCGTGGACGAGGTCGTCGGACATTATAAAAATAAGTGAGTTTGTTTAAATACGCCATATTGTTCAAAAACCAACAGAACTCTTCATCAAACCTGTCAAATAGAACGGACTCTTCAGCCCGCCGAGGTCCGGCTGCTCACCCGGCGCTGTTTGGTATTGCTTTAGGTGAAGAGGGAGACGATGGCGAAGGCCCGTCTGTCGCCGTCGTGGTTAAAGAGTTACGCGTTTGTGTTAGGGAGGCTAAAGCTAACATGCAGCGCTAATCTCTGGAGCCCAACTCCGCCTGAGAGTCGGTTCCTTTAGGGGAGAAAAATAGAACCTAAAACTAAACCTAGCGTCCAACTTTCAACCGGAGCAGGTCCACAGAACTACCATCAGCAGAACCATCAGTAACCGCCATAAACGCCACGGCCTGAGTCTTCCTTTAGAGACGATGTGGCGCAGTGGGTTCAGTTATTCTTATTTATTCCTAAATATTCATGATGCTAAAGTGTGAACAAAAGATCAAAGCAAATAAATTTTTACTGTTGACATCGGAAGGAGAGCCTTCTTACGTAGCTGTCAGCTCGCTAACGTAGCTGCCTGGTCGCTAACGTAGCTGCCAGGTCGCTAACGTAGCTGTCAGCTCGCTAACATAGCTGCCAGTTTTCTTACGTAGCTGTCGGCTCGCTAACGTAGCTGTCAGTTTTCTAACTCAGCTGTCGGCCCACTAACGTAGCTGTCAGCTCGCTAACCTAGCTGTCGGCGTGCTAACGTAGCTGTAAATCATCTACAGTAGCCGTCGGCTTGCTAACATAGCTGTCAGGTGACTAACGTAGCCGTCAGGTCACTAACGTAGTTTTCTGCTCGCTCACGTAGCTATTCGCTTGCTAACTTAGCTCTCGACTTGCTAACGTATCTGTTAGCAGGACGTTGAGATGTGCTGCATGATGCTTTCAATGTCTATTCCGTAACAACCAGTTTGTTACTGAACATAATTTGTGTGGGCGGGTTCACACCGATACTACCCAAATTCGGCAAACGGAAACATTTCCTGATAGATTTTGCGGCTGTCAAAACGCTGACGCTGCAAAATCTTCTTTTTTTTTCATTCATGCTAGTTGAAAAAAAGATGCTGTTGAAGAGGAGGAGCTTAACGGTTCATTCTCACCATATTTTATATTTTTTATTAAAACTATTATTTGAATAATCCTTCAAATAATAATTATTCCACAGACAGAAGAATTAGAGCTAATAATATAAACTGATGCTAAAATAATTAGCATGAAATCTGAATTTTTTACTGTAATTGGCCACAAAAAGACAATTTAAATCCAAGTAAATAATAAGGGTTATAAGAGTTCCTGGTGGTTCTGCGTGATCCAGTTCTGCAGAACCTGAAAGTGGAGATTTCTGGACGTTTGTGGTGAAATGTCCGGTTGGAGCTCACAAGTGCAAACACTACTTTTCTACCTAACAGAAAAACATCGGGTTATTAGCATCAATGGTACAGTGAGAATTACTTTTCTTTCCCCACACACTTAAAAAACAACAACAACAAAAAAAAAACACATTACAGTTTTACAGTATTTACCTGCAGCCATGTTGGGGGGGGGGACAAAGAAATATAGTCGTCTAAAAACCGTAAATGTTATACTTCTTTAAGTCCAAAGAATAATTTAAACAAAGAGATTTGTGACCCCGAAAAAAAACAAACAAAAAAAAATCAAGTGCAACGCAGAAAAGTTTCCTTAAAAAAAAAAACACACCTCTATACAAGAGAAGGAGGAAGAGAGGAGACGCAGACAGGAAGTAGTCGTATACAAGGAGACATGGTCTCGTATAGAAAAGCCGATGGGCTCAGTGTTAGTGACCAGTGATATAAACTCCTCTGAGGGAATATTTCATATTACACAATAAATATGAGAGTATACAATAGAATAAAGAGAGGGGGAGGAGCTTAAGAGTCTCTATGGCTTTTAGAGGCCGTGAGGCCCAAAGAACCTTAAACATCAGGATCATCATCATCATCATCATCATCATCATCATCATCATCATCATCAACAGGAGACGCAAGCATCCAACCGAACCGGCGAGGGCGGAGTTACGAAATAAAACAGACTTTAAAGTGGGATTATTGGAAAAATAAACATATTTCTGTTTTTTTTTTGTTTTTTTTCCAAAAAACGTGAAATTTATGACGCAAAACATGAAAACAGAAATTTCTTTTTTCGGCAAAGCGTTTCCGTTAAAGAAGAAAAAAAATGATCTCAAACCTGCCGGATATTAAGTCAGGCAGGATCAAACTGGATGTTTTTGTCTTCCCCAGACGTCGACGGCGACCGCGGCGAGACTTTGAGGAGTTCGTCTCCCACAGAAGAGACGGTGAGGAGGAGACGACGGAGAAATAATAGTTCTGATCCTCCATCTGTTCTCTAATTCATTTGGAGTTTAGACGGAGATCAGCAGAGAATTTTGACAACCTCCTGCATTTGCATTAGTGATTACCCATGAGCCTCTGCAGGCTGGCCGCCGCACACAGTCTCTCCTTTGGCAGCAGATTCTGACTTAATTATGATTTTTGTAGGAGAGGAAACTTTTTTTCCCACTCATATGAAAATCAGAACCATTGTTAGAATCTGAAGGTTTCTACAGAATTCAGGCCTCTTCATCCACGTCGTGACGGCGTTTCCATGGAAACCTCGCAGCGCTGGGGTTCTGGAAACCGTCCCCTCAACCAATCGCTGCCTCCAAACACGGACGTAGATCCTTTTTTCATCCTTGCGTTCTTTGTTGTCGCAAAATGTGATATTAGCATCTCATCTGCCTCACCCAGAAAGAGAAGAAACCCATATGTTGTTGTTGTCATGACGACGGTGATTGAATACTGAAATATTTCCCCTAAATATTTGACAATCCACGTACTACTGGTTCCATCTTCAGGTTTCCGACATGCTAAGAATCCCAAAGACTTTTTCAGCGTGCTAAATAGCATATTGGTGAGAAAAAGAAGTGACTGAGTAAAAATGCTAAGCTAATAGCGTCCATTGCATTGAAAGAAATTCCCAATTATTTCCGAAAAAACTCATCGACCTCGCTAGTAAATAAAATCGTGGTTTCAGAATGTTTCAATGCCGAACCACTGAAGCGTATGTGGCTAACGCTAGAAGAAATATGCTAAACTAGCATCATTCAAGACAGTGAAAAATGGCAAGTTATCTCCAACATCCATGATAAAAACTAGCTAAATATACGACAATGTCATGAAGTTGTTGTTAAGATTAGCTTTCAAGGCTGGATGCAGACTGGCTAACATTAGCTTTCAGAGGTGGATGCAGATGCAGACTAACCCTAGGGCTAGCTTCAAGTCCAGGATGCACAAATGCTAATGTTTGCTTTCAGAAGTGGATGTAGATATGCTAATATTATCTTTAAGTCCTAAAGCTAATATTAAGGACTGCAGACCCACTAGTGTTAGCGGTCAGCGCTGGCTGGAGGTATGCAAACGTTAGCTTTGATAGATGGATGCAGACATGCTAAAGCTATCTATAAGTCACAAAGCTAACATTTAGGAATTCAGACATGCTAACATTAGCTGTTTGCACTGGCAGGAAGTGTACTAATGTTAGATTTCAGAGGTGTATACAAACACGCTAATGTTAGCTTTAAGTCTTAAAGCTAACATTTAGGAGTTCAGACATGCTAACATTAGCTGTTTGCACTGGCAGGAAGTGTGCTAATGTTAGATTTCAGAGGTGTATACAAACACGCTAATGTTAGCTTTAAGTCTTAAAGCTAACATTTAGGAATGCAGAAATGCTAATGTTAGCTTTCAGTGCTGACTGGAAGTGTACCAACGTTATTTTGAGATGGATGCAAACGTGCTAATGTTAGCTTCAAAGTCCTGGAAATGTTTCGATGGCCCGAACCAAAACCAGAACCTCGGCCCACATTTTGGACTTTTTTTCGATCGTTGCCTCGTCACAATAAAAGCTTTACTTTTATTGTGAAGGAGGAGAAATGAGATGTTAGGGCGGTTCTGTTAGTGTCATTCCTCAATAAAAGGGTCGCAGTCCATCAGAGGCGACACGTTCGGTTCCGTTGGGCCGAGGATCGGTTCTGAGGGAGGAGCAGTGCAAACAGACACGGCCAACTTTTAACTTCCTCTGTGGGAATGAATAAAGTTCCTGTCTTTGAGTGACAGCCGACGCTTCATTGAGGTGAACAACCCGACCCGGAAGCTGGAAAACCTCCCAGGACCCATAAAATATTCCAATGATCCCACTTTAAAGAAAATTGAAAGCAGAGAGATAAAAGTTAAAAGAATAAAAAAAAGCCCTCCGGTCTTAAAAACCCGCTTTGCTCCCAGGAGCTACCTCCGACGCAGACTTCCTGTTCCCGCGCTAGTACGGCGCAAACTTCTGTCTCTCTGGCTTCTTCATCCCGTTGGCCGAAGAGGAGATCTTAGCCGTGTAGGAAGCCAGAGCCGCCGCCGCTGCCGCCGCCGCGTGAGCTTGGCCCGGCGCCGTCCCCGCTGTCTGCATGGAGCCGGGCATGATGGGAGCTCCGATAGACGCCGCTGCAGAGGCAGGAGGGGTGGAGAGTGCCAGGTAAGGGATGGATTTCATCCCCAGGAGGCTGGAGAGGGGGAAGGCGTAGGGAGCGCCCAGGAGGGGAGCGTGGGAGAGCGCACCCATCGCTGCCAGGGGGGAGGAAGAGGAGGACGAGGCAGAGGCAGGGGGGGCGGGCTGGGTGAAGCTCATGGTCAGGTCAACGGGAGACGGCATGGAGGAGGACTGGGCGGTGGATTTGGCGGTCTCTAAACTGGAGGAGGAGGAGGAGGAGGAGGAGGGGCGGGGTAGGGAGGGAGGAAGAGGTGGGGAGAGGAGGTGGAGGGAAGGGTGGAGGAGGCGGGGTCAGGGAGAGGGAGGTTTGGATGAAGAAGGGGTTAGAGGGTTAAATAAAGACATGTTTGGAGAAAAGAAAAATTGAGAAAATCAAAAAACAAACTGGACATTTTGGAGAATAAAAATGAAGTAAAGGAAATCTGAGAAAAATCATAAGACAGGCGTGTTTTGCTGGAGGTTGCAACAGATTTTTGTAGGGGGGTTCGCTGTACGGATGGGGGGTGTGCTGTATAAGTTGGGGTGATGGCTCGGGAGGGGGCTATGGGAGGAGGGAACAAAACCATCGTAGACATGTTAGCATCGGAGCTTCAGTGGAGCTGCTTGAAAAGAACAAACCAGGCATTAAGAACTTTTAGGTCACCACAGAAGAAACATTCTTAGACGACATTTTCATTTCCGGCTCAGACGGATAATCTGAGTCCAGTTCACCGAGACTCCCAACATCCACTGGTGAGGAGTACTCCTCTGCTTTTCATCATCACAACCTCTTCCTGCTCCTCGCTGCCCTCTTGTGGTTGTAATCAGTCAACGCATGGACGTTCGTCACGGCGGGTACGATAATCTGCCTTCACACTGTCTTCAGGATCGGGCTGCTGGTTATCGGTCAAAGTCCGCTGGATGTGGCGGCGTGGACATTGACCTTGGAGCCGAACGCATCTGTGGTTGCCATAGTAACAGAGGAAGTTCAAAACAGGAAGTGGACATGTAGCTGGTCCCATACCGGAATCTTGATGTTTGAGTTTTGAAACGGACGCATCCATTTCCAACTGTGAGTTTTTATGGCGTTTGAATGTTTCTGAGTACACAGATAAGTTTCAACAAGGTGAATAATGTAAGTTAACTGGTTAACATATTAAGTCCTGTAAGTGGGCGGGTCATATAGGCAGCAAGTGATTGACATGACATTTGGTCCTGTGCGTCCTATGTGTGTATATATATATATATACACACTTATATACACATATCTATATATATTTATACACATATATATATATATATATATATATATATATATATATATGTGTATAAATATATATAGATATATATATATATTTGTATATAAGTGTGTATATATCATATATATAATGTGTTTATATATGAATATGTATATATTTGCATATGTGTATATATATATATATATATATATATATATATATATATATATATATATATATATATGTATATATATAGATATATAGATATATAGATATATAAATATGTATATATGTATATAAATATGTATATAAATATGTATATATGTATATAAATATATATATAAATATGTATATATGTATATAAATATGTATATATGTATATGAGTATATAAACACCAACATCCATCCGTCGGTCGTTTGGTCGCAGAAGCGTCGCCGCAATCAATATGCTAATTCCTGTCTGGAAGTCATAATTCATCGGCCGCCGTCCCGCCGCTGACAGCAGGCTGGACACAGATGCAGAGACGGCCGAGCGTCACTCAGACTGAAATGTCGGATCGGAGGAGGTGAGAGGTCGACGCCGGAGAATCCGCCGCTCTCTTCTCTTATTCTTTCATCTAATCTGGTTCATTTGCATATTTCGCCAAAACAGTCGCGTCTCAGAGGAGCGTCTGTGATGACATCACTCCGCCTCCAGAAGAACATTGAGAAGTAGAAGGTAAATACTTTATTTAAGAACTGTTTCCTTTTTTCCTTTAACTCTACTTTACTGATCCTTAAAGAATCAAAGGTTTACCGCCCGAAATAAACCGCAGGGATTGTTGCGACTTAAATTAGTCCTTTTTTTCGGTTCTGGAAGTATGACATCATCAACAAACTCCGATGTGTCTTCTAGGACGCTCCACAGCACTGGCTGGAAAAGTCCGGAACTACAGGTCCTGTTGGGTGGAGCCTACTGGTGGATGTTGAGGAGGTGGAGCCTACAGGTGGATGTAAGGGTGGTGGAGCCTACAGGTGGTTGTTGAGGTGGTGGAGCCTACAGGTGGATGCTGAGGTGGTGGAGCTTACTGGTGGATGTTGATGTGGTGGAGCCTACAGGTGGATGTAAGGGTGGTGGAGCCTACAGGTGGTTGTTAAGGTGGTGGAGCCTACAGGTGGATGCTGAGGTGGTGGAGCTTACTGGTTGATGTTTAGGTGGTGGAGCCTACAGGTGGATGTTGAGGTGGTGGAGCTTACTGGTGGATGTTCAGGTGGTGGAGCCTACAGGTGGATGTTGGGGTGGTGGAGCTACAGGTGGATGTTCAGGTGGTGGAGCCTACAGGTGGATGTTGAGGTGGTGGAGCCTACAGGTGGATGTTGATGTGGTGGAGCCTACAGGTGGATGTTGGGGTGGTGGAACCTACAGGTGGATGTTGAGGTGGTGGAGCTTACTGGTGGATGTTCAGGTGGTGGAGCCTACAGGTGGATGTTGAGGTGGTGGAGCCTACAGGTGGATGTTGAGGTGGTGGAGCCTACAGGTGGATGTTGGGGTGGTGGAGCCTACAGGTGGATGTTGGGGTGGTGGAGCCTACAGGTGGATGTTGAGGCGGTGGAGCCTACAGGTGGATGTTGAGGTGGTGGAGCCTACAGGTGGATGTTGGGGTGGTGGAGCTTACTGGTGGATGTTCAGGTGGTGGAGCTGCAGGTGGATGTTGAGGCGGTGGAGCTACAGGTGGATGTTGAGGTGGTGGAACTACAGGTGGATGTTTAGGTGGTGGAGCCTACAGGTGGATGTTGAGGCGGTGGAGCTACAGGTGGATGTTGAGGTGGTGGAGCCTACAGATGGATGTTGAGGTGGTGGAGCTACTGGTGGATGTTGAGGCGGTGGAGCTACAGGTGGATGTTGGGGTGGTGGAGCTACAGGTGGATGTTGGGGTGGTGGAGCCTACAGGTGGATGTTGAGGTGGTGGAGCCTACAGGTGGATGTTGAGGTGGTGGAGCTTACTGGTGGATATTCAGGTGGTGGAGCCTACAGGTGGATGTTGAGGTGGTGGAGCCTACAGGTGGATGTTGAGGTGGTGGAGCCTACAGGTGGATGTTGGGGTGGTGGAGCCTACAGGTGGATGTTGAGGTGGTGGAGCTTACTGGTGGATGTTCAGGTGGTGGAGCCTAAAGGTGGATGTTGAGGTGGTGGAGCCTACAGGTAGATGTTGAGGTGGTGGAACTACAGGTGGATGTTTAGGTGGTGGAGCCTACAGGTGGATGTTGAGGCGGTGGAGCTACAGGTGGATGTTGAGGTGGTGGAGCCTACAGATGGATGTTGAGGTGGTGGAGCCTACAGGTGGATGTTGAGGCGGTGGAGCTACAGGTGGATGTTGAGGTGGTGGAGCCTACAGGTGGATGTTGAGGCGGTGGAGCTACAGGTGGATGTTGAGGTGGTGGAGCTACAGGTGGATGTTGAGGTGGTGGAGCCTACAGGTAGATGTTGAGGTGGTGGAGCCTACAGGTGGATGTTGAGGTGGTGGAACTACAGGTGGATGTTTAGGTGGTGGAGCCTACAGGTGGATGTTGAGGTGGTGGAGCCTACAGGTGGATGTTGAGGTGGTGGAGCCTACAGGTGGATGTTGAGGTGGTGGAGCCTACAGGTGGATGTTGAGGCGGTGGAGCTACTGGTGGATGTTGAGGTGGTGGAGCCTACAGATGGATGTTGAGGTGGTGGAGCTACTGGTGGATGTTGAGGCGGTGGAGCTACAGGTGGATGTTGGGGTGGTGGAGCTACAGGTGGATGTTGGGGTGGTGGAGCTACAGGTGGATGTTGGGGTGGTGGAGCCTACAGGTGGATGTTGAGGTGGTGGAGCCTACAGGTGGATGTTGAGGCGGTGGAGCTACAGGTGGATGTTGAGGTGGTGGAGCCTACAGGTGGATGTTGAGGTGGTGGAGCTCACAGGTGGATGTTGGGGTGGTGGAGCCTACAGGTGGATGTTGAGGTGGTGGAGCTACAGGTGGATGTTGAGGCGGTGGAGCTACAGGTGGATGTTGAGGTGGTGGAGCTACAGGTGGATGTTGAGGTGGTGGAGCCTACAGGTGGATGTTGGGGTGGTGGAGCCTACAGGTGGATGTTGAGGTGGTGGAGCTCACAGGTGGATGTTGAGGTGGTGGAGCCTACAGGTGGATGTTGAGGTGGTGGAGCCTACAGGTGGATGTTGAGGTGGTGGAGCTACAGGTGGATGTTGAGGCGGTGGAGCTACAGGTGGATGTTGGGGTGGTGGAGCTACAGGTGGATGTTGAGGCGGTGGAGCTACAGGTGGATGTTTAGGTGGTGGAGCCTACAGGTGGATGTTGGGGTGGTGGAGCCTACAGGTGGATGTTGAGGTGTTGGAGCTCACAGGTGGATGTTGAGGTGGTGGAGCCTACAGGTGGATGTTGAGGTGGTGGAGCCTACAGGTGGATGTTGAGGTGGTGGAGCTACAGGTGGATGTTGAGGCGGTGGAGCTACAGGTGGATGTTGAGGTGGTGGAGCCTACAGGTGGATGTTGAGGTGGTGGAGCTACAGGTGGATGTTGAGGTGGTGGAGCTACAGGTGGATGTTGAGGTGGTGGAGCCTACAGGTGGATGTTGAGGCGGTGGAGCTACAGGTGGATGTTGAGGTGGTGGAGCCTACAGGTGGATGTTGAGGTGGTGGAGCTACAGGTGGATGTTGAGGTGGTGGAGCTACAGGTGGATGTTGAGGTGGTGGAGCTACAGGTGGATGTTGAGGTGGTGGAGCTACAGGTGGATGTTGAGGTGGTGGAGCCAACTGCTGGGGTGAACATGACAGCAGGAGAAGCAGTGGGTGGAGGGAGACGTGGGAAGGCTGAAGAACATCAAAGCTGCGTCGTTATTATTCTTGATGCTTATTTTGACACTAATTGGGTTATTCTCTCTCCCACACCGGCGCCGCTCGCTCTCCGCCAGAGAGCGCCGTGTTTGTTTTGTTTGTCAGAGACAAATGGCGGCTGAGCGCCGCGATCCGACTCCCTTTTATCTGCTGCTGATCCTTCACGCCCGGGACCGCGTTCCCTCTGGACCTCCCTGTCCAATCAGGGAACCCGTCAGACCCAAACGCTTCTTCGTTTGGGTCCCCCGTCTTCTTCTATGGCGTTTATTTCACACAGTGTTCCGTGCAGAGTCAGCTGACGGCGTGATGTTCCGTGAGGGCGATGGCCCGCTCTCTGGCGCCGTATCGGACTCTGAGCTCGTCTCCGAATGGATCCGGTTCTCCTCACAGCACGAAGTGACTGAAAATAAGGATTTCAGGGAGAAACCTCGACGCAGGAAGTCGTTTCGTCCCGCGAGCCTCGTTAAAACCTGAACCAGAACCTCATAAAAACACCGGGGAAGTAAAAAACCGACCCGGAGGATTTGTCATGACAAGGATCCGATGGTGACAGGAAGTCCAGGTTCAAGTGGACCATCTGACTGCGACCCGGTCCGGATACTTACCATGAAGTGATGAGGTACTGAGCCAGGTTGATGGCGATGGGCGTGCCGGTGATGGTCACATGACGGTCGCTGGAGCTGTCAATCTGACTGCCGATCTTGATCTGAGCGCCCGATACCTGCCGGATCTCGTTGATCTTGGTTCCCTGGCGTCCGATTATTGAGCCAATCAGCTGCGGAGACGACGAGACACATGATCAGAGGAAGACACGGCTGAAGACTTACACAACTTCGGGCAGTATAACCCCGAAACGTCCCCAATCCCCTGCATTGTACAATCAATCACCCTGATTGACCTCCTCAAAGTTCCCTTAGTCAGTCCACTACTTCCTCACACTGGGTTCTATGAGGTATGACATCTGATAATACGGAATGAAATAGATTTTACTCGCGTTTACACGAAGGATCTTTGGTGATAGAATATTTAAGAACTGACCAGGCACCCCGACTGAAACCCAGATACCGGTTCTCCGGTGACCCTATGACACGTGGTTCTACAAGTCAGAAGCTCATGACGTGTGGTTCTACGTGTCATGACTTGTGGTTCTATGTGTCATGACGTGTGGTTCTATGTGTCATGACGTGTGTTCTACGTGTCATGACGTGTGTTCTACGTGTCATGACGTGTGGTTCTACGTGTCATGACTTGTGGTTCTACGTCTCATGACGTGTGTTCTATGTGTCATGACGTATGGTTCTACGTGTCATGACGTGTGGTTCTACGTGTCATGACGTGTGGTTCTATGTGTCAAGACGTGTGGTTCTACGTCTCATGACGTGTGGTTCTGTGTCATGACGTATGGTTCTACGTGTCATGACGTGCGGTTCTACGTGTCATGACGTGTGGTTCTATGTGTCATGACGTGTGGTTCTACGTCTCATGACGTGTGGTTCTATGTGTCATGACGTATGGTTCTACGTCTCATGACGCGTGGTTCTATGTGTCATGACGTGTGGTTCTACGTGTCATGACGTGTGGTTCTACGTCTCATGACGTGTGGTTCTATGTGTCATGACGTGTGGTTCTACGTGTCATGACGTGTGGTTCTACGTCTCATGACGTGTGGATCTATGTATTTGGACGTCTGTTCTACGTGTCATGACGTGTGGTTCTACGTGTCATGACGTGTGGTTCTACGTGTCATGACGTGTGGTTCTACGTGTCATGACTTGTGGTTCTACGTCTCATGACGTGTGTTCTACGTGTCATGACGTGTGGATCTATGTATTTGGACGTGTGGTTCTACGTGTCATGAGTCTGTGCGCAGCACGTCTGAGCCGGGTCAGACATTCTGCTGGGGGTCCAGTTCAAACACGGAGAACTTCCTGTACTTCATGAATATTATTAGCCTTCATGTCATGTGACGGCAGAAGCTCTCCTGAGTCCATTCCTCTGCTCCTGTCGGAGAACACGGCGAGGCAACAGGTGGTGACCTCTGACTCATCGCTGCTTGATGCCGGTTCTATACTGGTCCCAGTGGGATGGGGGGGGGGGGATAACAATGGATCGTTATCTCGCTGGAAGTTCCGACCATATGTCTTGTTAACCTTTGAGGTGTTGGCGGCCGAGCATGAGTCACGTCTCCTGTGTGTGAAGGTTGGATCTGACTCGGCACCAGAGAAAACCTCCTGATGCAAATGATCTGGACTCGGATAGAAACGTAACAATAGAAGAGAAGAAGAGGACTGGATCTACTAAATATAATCCTGTGAGGACATTTGCATGACGAAAGAATTCTACGTTAATCGTCATATCAATGCCAGCGCCATCAATCATGTCGCAGGCCGCCGATTATATCGGCGCCGCTAGATAATCCCGGGATTAAAGGTGAGTGAAACATATTTCCAGTCTGGTTTTATGTTTCTACCTTCACCTGTTGGAGTTCTGACCAGTGACTTCCTGTTTGACCGGGGTATAAATATGAGGTGACACATACAGAGAACACAGCAATGAGGAGCAAAGAAAAGTTACCGAGCTGCACAAATCTGCTATTGGAGATGAGAAACGGATAATGGTACTGATGGGATTCCAGGTTCTAGCGCAGGATTTTCCTGGTTCTGGTGGACCAGGACTCTGACTATCGTTAGGAAGCGGTCTTGGCGGAGATTCTGAACGCCGTCGAGTTTTTTTCTTTCTATAAACCTTCTGAATAACTCCCTAAATCCTCCATTCAGCCCTCTGACTTCCTCTTCCTCTCCGTGGTTCTGATCCGCTCCTGACCCAGATATTCCCTTCATGCAGACTCCTTTGCTCCTCATCCAATCTCTCCGACGCCTCCTTCTCTCCGCTATAATCTTTACTTCTCTGCAGCTCACACAGGAACCGTTCCCTGCATGCCGTCGGACCGGCAGGTTCTGATGCAGAGACAACGGTCCATTTGTGAGCCACTTCCATCTCCGACCCGCCAGCACCACCACAAAAAAAAAAATCACAAGGAGGTTCAAACACGTCGCAGTTTTCCCTCCTTATCGTCTTTACTGAAAAAAAAAACGTTGAGTTGAGTTTAACTCCTTTATGTAACTCCTGGAGTTTAACTCCTTTATGTAACTCCTGGAGTTTAACTCCTTTAAGTAACTCCTGGAGTTTAACTCCTTTATGTAACTCCTGGAGTTTAACTCCTTTATGTAACTCCTGGAGTTTAACTCCTTTATGTAACTCCTGGAGTTTAACTCCTTTATGTAACTCCTGGAGTTGAACTCCTTTATGTAACTCCTGGAGTTGAACTCCTTTACGTAACTCCTGGAGTTTAACTCCTTTATGTAACTCCTGGAGTTTAACTCCTTTACGTAACTCCTGGAGTTTAACTCCTTTATGTAACTCCTGGAGTTGAACTCCTTTACGTAACTCCTGGAGTTGAACTCCTTTATGTAACTCCTGGAGTTTAACTCCTTTATTTAACTCCTGGAGTTTAACTCCTTTATGTAACTCCTGGAGTTGAACTCCTTTATGTAACTCCTGGAGTTCAACTCCTTTATGTAACTCTTGGAGTTTAACTCCTTTACGTAACTCCTGGAGTTTAACTCCTTCTGGAAAAATGTGACAGAACCGGTTTTTAATTCGACCCAGTCGCAGATTATGGCTCATTTCAACATAAAGAAATTGTCCTGATTTATTAATCAGCTCCGAAAAAATGTAATCGGGTTTTTCTTCATTCTGGGCAGCTGGATAGATCAGCGGTACCGACTTTAGTACCGGAGACTGCCGGTTTGGATCCCAGTCAAGAGGGCTGGAGGAATCCAGTCAAACCGTAAAGTCTATGTCGGATGAAAGTGCAGAGCGAGACGATCCGCGGTGGCGATGAAGAGGTAACTGATGAAACCTTCTTATCGTTCTTTTTCTTCTAATAGTAAGTCGACTGTTACGTCTCACTGGTTTTAACTCAGAGTTAACAAACAAAGAGTTTGTCAAACCCAGTTTCTAGGCTCCGCCCCTGGAAAAGAACTGGATAACTTCCTGTTTATTTTATGCTCATCCAGGAGAGGAACAGAACCGCCACAGACTGTGTGTGTGTGTGTGTGTGTGTGTGTGTGTGTGTGTGTGTGTGTGTGTGGGTGGGGGGGGTCTTTTAGAACCTTCTGGTTTTGATCGGGCACCGCTGAAACTAGAATCCAGTTTTGACGGTTCTGTGAGGTTTGCTGCTCTGGAGAGTCAAGGATTTTGTGGATTTAGCGGAGGAGGAAGATGATGGAGCGAAGGCTATTTTTGGGTTATTCCCTGCTGCCCTTGTAATTTGTAGAGGTTTAGGTGACAGAGGGGGGGGGGGGGGGCTGTTGAGCTGTAGGATGTGATTATGATGTGACCTCGGCGCCCTTCACACAAACACACACCGACCCAAACTCCGTGTTTGTGCTTTATTCTCCCGGGTCGGTCCGCCGCCGCCGCCGCCATGTTTTATCTGTGCGTCTCTTTGGTTTCTATTTTTCTATGTATGATTATATTTATCTATATATGTCTACAATATTCCCTATTATATAGTCCGTCCATCCATCCATCCATCCATCCATCCATCCATCCATCCATCCATCTACACATCCATCTACACATCCACCCATCTATACATCCATCTATACATCCATCTATACATCCATCCATCTATACATCCATCTACACATCCATCCATCCATCCATCCATCCATCCATCCATCCATCCATCTACACATCCATCTATACATCCATCCATCTATACATCCATCTATACATCCATCCATCTATACATCCATCTATACATCCATCCATCCATCCATCCTTCTATACATCCATCTATACATCCATCCATCTATACATCCATCCATCTATACATCCATCCATCTATACATCCATCTATACATCCATCCATCTATACATCCATCTATACATCCATCCATCTATACATCCATCCATCTATACATCCATCCATCTATACATCCATCTATACATCCATCCATCTATACATCCATCCATCCATCCATCCATCTATACATCCATCTATACATCCATCTATACATCCATCCATCTATACATCCATCTACACATCCATCCATCCATCCATCCATCCATCCATCCATCCATCCATCTACACATCCATCTATACATCCATCCATCTATACATCCATCTATACATCCATCCATCTATACATCCATCTATACATCCATCTATACATCCATCCATCCTTCTATACATCCATCTATACATCCATCCATCTATACATCCATCCATCTATACATCCATCCATCTATACATCCATCTATACATCCATCCATCTATACATCCATCTATACATCCATCCATCTATACATCCATCCATCTATACATCCATCCATCTATACATCCATCTATACATCCATCCATCTATACATCCATCCATCCATCCATCCATCTATACATCCATCTATACATCCATCTATACATCCATCCATCTATACATCCATCCATCCATCCATCCATCCATCCATCCATCCATCTATACATCCATCTATACATCCATTCATCTATACATCCATCCATCCATCCATCCATCTATACATCCATCTATACATCCATTCATCTATACATCCATCCATCCATCCATCCATCCATCCGGAGATGAGCGCACCTGCAGAAGTATTGATCATCTCGTCAGAGTGGAGATATGATACATTATAAATGAGGTTATTAACACTTAATAAGTCATTAGTAAACGTTTATAAACAGTTTATAACTCAGCTCTCAATTTATCAATGCGGGTCACTATTTGGCAACATCATGTCAGCAGCACAGATAAGTGCGCTCACTATTTGGCAAGCATCAGGTTATTATAGGTTATAATTAGAGCCAGAGGGAGAGAGAGGAGAAAAAAGCAGGAGTTCTGAAAATAACAAAATAAATCCTGACGGCGAGAGAGAGAGAGAGAGAGAGAGATTGTGGCTCTGCCGATTCATCTCTCTGTGCATGTCCGGGCTTTGAACATTGGTACGCTCAGAATCAGAACCACCAAGAGGAGGTGAAGCAGCGAACAGCTGAGGAGAGTGACGGCTGTGATGGATGGAGGGAGGGATGAGTGGAACAGAGGGAGGTCGGCCAGAGGCGCTTTTATGAGCAAAAGGTCGCTGCCTTGACCCCGTGACAGTCAACGTGTCCGTCAAACGCCTCCTGTCCTTCAGGAGGGGGGGGGGGGTCGGCCGCACTGCCTTAAATAAACACGGATAAAAACAGAGCCGTCACTTCAGCCGTTAACAGGGTGGCCATCCGTCCGGTTTTAGGCCCGGCAGTCCGGACTAGAAACACTGTGTCAGTCCAGCGGCGCTTCCTAGAGCCGGACGCAGTTTTGTCCTCCTGTACAGATGAGGTGGCGCGGCGGTTTATTTTATTCTCATTTCACCAACCACCAATCAAGTCAAACAAACGTTTACTCAGATATACATACATATATATATAAATATACATATTTTCACGATCCTGAACTTAGGGGTCAGGGACGGAACCTGCGACCTTCTGACGACTGCACGCCTCCTCTTCAGAGCACGTCTACATCTCCTGCTAGCATTAGCGTTCACCTAGCGCTGGTTTAGAATCGGTGGTTAATCAGATTCCAAACTGAAGATTTATTCTTTTTGATGGGAACAAATAACTGACTGATCATCTTCCCATTTTTACGTTCATCGGCCGTCACGCTGATGGATGAAGGTCTTTAATTTGATTCTGGAAGCAGGATAAAATGGTCAAGAGAATGGATCTAAGCCACTTTGACTAATTGTGATCCACTGGATCAGAACATCTCCAGAGCTGCAGGTCCTGCTGGTTGCTCCTGGTCTGAAGTGGTCAGAACCTCCCAGAGAGGTCGGAGGTCGGTGTTGCTGCTGACAAACTGAATGCTAGTTTGGACAGACAGGCTGCAGGATGTTAGGTGGGTGGTTGTAATGTTTTGGCTGATTGTTTCTGATAACGGCGCTGGAGGCGGTGGGTCCGTGTTCCGACACCTCCCAGCAGCAGAACTGTGTCGGTGGACTTACGTCGTTTGGAATGAGGAGCTCCTGCGAGGCGGTCTGGGAGTTGGCGTCCAGCGCTCCTGCAAGAGAGTTTTCATTTAGAGGGGGACAAAACCGAGCTTCATCACCCTTCCTCATCCTCATCCTCATCCTCATCCTCACTCCCTCTGTTTTCATCCATCACCTGTAGGCAGTGGTCACAGCCAGCTATAACATGTGTATGTGTGTGTGTGTGTGTGTGCGTGTATATGTGTGTGTGTATGTGCGTGTGAGTGTAATTATGTATGTATGTCTGCATGTGTGTGTGTGTATATGTGTGTGTGTGTGTATTTGTATGTATATGCGTATGTCTGCATGTGTGTGTGTGTGTGTGTGTGTGTGTGTTTGTGTAATTATGTGTGTGTGTGTATATGTGTATGTTTGCATGTGTGTGTATATGTGTGTGTGTATATTTATGTGTGTGTGTGTATATGTGTATGTTTGCATGTGTGTGTATATGCGTGTGTGTATATTTATGTGTGTGTGTGTGAGAGTGTGTGTGTGTGTGTATTTGTATGTATATGTGTATGTCTGCATGTGTGTGTGTGTGTGTGTGTTCCTACCTGGGAGGACCTGTGTGGCGGACTGGTTGAGGGGGCCGAGACCCTGATGCTGCATCGACAGCTGGTGGAGTTTTGCTAACTGAGAGGAGCAGAGAGAAGAAATGAAGTTCAAAGGTCACGGCTGAAATCATCTTCATTCAGCGCCGTCTCTTCTCTGCTCACCTCTGAGTGTGGAATGCCGTAGTGACTCTGCACAGCGTACGTCTGAGACACGAGAGGAAGACTGTGGTTAGAGAGAAGGTCACCATCTACGACATGATCACATGTGACACGTGTAATTACTATGTGTAATTACCCCCCCCCCCGTCGTCGGTGGAGGCGTGAATTCAAACGGGCCCCTAAAAGTCCGTCAGGTCTGAGAGTTAAAGTTGAGACCAGGAGACTGATGTTGATGTTTGTTTGTTTATTGTTTGTTTGTTTGTTGTAGAAAGCGTGGACACAAGGTTCCATGTGATCCAGAAAAAAAAAGCATTTAAAAAAAACGTTTTTTCTTTATTATCTTTGTTTGTTGTGCATGATGATGGTAAACTAATAACAGAGTTAAAATGAGTTTAACTCAGACGACACGAGGAAACGTCCAGTCGTGTCAAGTCGGAGGGTTTGTTTTGAGATTTAAAGACATTTTCAGGTTCGACAGGAAGTGACATCATCGTTGGGGCGGATCTCCATTAACAGAACAAATCAGAAACATGAGGAACTTTTTTTTTGTCCAAACTTTAAGGTTTTTTTCTTCAGGAGTTCTGAGGCACCAGGAGAACCAGCAAACCGGGCCGAGACCTCTCGTTAGAAATGTGAGAGGAAAACTGGATTGAATTTGGAAAAAGGTCAGTTGCATATTTCCGCCACTAGAGGGAGCCTGATCTCCTAAACCTCCTGTACGGGCCATCCTTTCAAAAACGTTGGTCGTAGACTCCGCCTCCTCTCAAAACGGTGAGTTGCATCAGTTGCCGTCGCCATGGCGACCCGAACTGCAGTTGGACACACACCACCTTATTGAGATGAGCTAATTAGTCTGTTTTTGCACACATCTCCTCTGATGGACGGTTGGAGTTTATCAATGACTCACATTTAATGTGAGGGGTTCAACCAGGGGGGGGTTGATGGTACAACGCAAGGGATTGGGGGTTTTTCGGGGTCAGGGCCTTGCATCGTAGGACTAATTTTCCAAATGTGGGTCCCCAGAGAAAACGTTTGGGAACGGATTTTAAACTATTCACACTTTTGAATCAAGTTATGCTAACGGATCACAACAGGAAGTCCAGACACTTGTGTCCCTAACGACCCTCAGCAGAGTCGGGTGGTCCCGTGAGAACATGTGACCCAACATTTGTAACGTGTTAACAGCCTCACAGGAGGTTAAAGTCCTGACCCCGCCCCCCCAGCCCCCCCAGGCAGTTAGAACCGAGGAGGCCAGTTGTCTTCCTCAGTTCTTCCAGAAGCAGGAAAGCGTGAGTCACGGATCTACGTTTGTTCTAAGCGCCGTTAACTCTCCGAATTCACGCCGACTCAGAAACAGACGTAAAATGACGGACGGACCATTAAGAGGCGAAACAGCTGAATAATATGGCGAGCTAACGTTCCCACCGACCTGGAGACAGATTTAAAGTGACGGGGACCCAAACAGATCAACGGCTGAGTGACAGAAAAGCAGATGAACGGAGACAAACGATTGGACGAGGCCGACGGAGGACGGAGCAGACTGAAAGAGACAAACTGGAAGATTAGGAAGACTTTGGTCCGTCGGGGAGACAGAGGCTGAAGAAGACTCCATCAGAGCCCAAAGCCACATCTGGATGTTGGTCTCTAACAGCTGGAGGTTCGGTCCAATTCAAGAGAAAGTTCTCATCACAAAAGTTGGTTTCAAGTCCAACTTTTGACTGGAGAAAAAGACAAACTGAGCAGAGAGACTTCCTGTCCTGCTCCGTCGACCCGGACATCAAGGGCATGTCCCCAAAAAGTCCCCATATCCCCTGCGTTATACAAGTAATGTCCCTGATTGAACTCTTCAA
>JBBDHG010000333.1:85000-90000 GCA_037951165.1 Lophius americanus
GTTACTATGTGAGTGATCTGTTACTATGTGTGAGTAATCTGTTACTATGTGTGAGTAATCTGTTACTATGTGTGAGTAATCTTTTACTATGTGTGAGTAATCTGTTACTATGTGTGAGTAATCTGTTACTATGTGTGAGTAATCTATTACTATGTGTGAGTAATCTCTTACTATGTGTGAGTGATCTGTTACTATGTGTGAGTAATCTCTTACTATGTGTGAGTGATCTGTTACTATGTGTGAGTAATCTGTTACTATGTGAGTGATCTGTTACTATGTGTGAGTAATCTGTTACTATGTGTGAGTAATCTGTTACTATGTGTGAGTAATCTTTTACTATGTGTGAGTAATCTGTTACTATGTGTGAGTAATCTGTTACTATGTGTGAGTAATCTATTACTATGTGTGAGTAATCTCTTACTATGTGTGAGTAATCTTTTACTATGTGTGATTAATCTGTTACTATGTGTGAGTAATCTATTACTATGTGTGAGTGATCTGTTACTATGTGTGAGTAATCTGTTACTATGTGTGAGTAATCTGTTACTATGTGTGAGTAATCTTTTACTATGTGTGAGTAATCTGTTACCATGTGTGAGTAATCTGTTACTATGTGTGAGTAATCTATTACTATGTGTGAGTAATCTGTTACCATGTGTGAGTAATCTGTTACTATGTGTGAGTAATCTTTTACTATGTGTGAGTAATCTGTTACCATGTGTGAGTAATCTGTTACTATGTGTGAGTAATCTATTACTATGTGTGAGTAATCTATTACTATGTGTGAGTAATCTCTTACTATGTGTGAGTAATCTCTTACTATGTGTGAGTAATATTTTTTTCTCCTCGGTTGATGATTTTAGATCAAAGGTGTTTCTTTAGATAAAAAACAAAAATCTGTCGTTACATCTTTGATCTTTCAAACATCTGATGAATGAACATTATGAATATTGCAGTAAAATATTTATTTAAATATTTGATGATGATAAAACGCAGTTTAAGTCAAAAATCTCCGCTTTATTAAAACAGATCCATCTACCGGGTTCTGATCCGTAATTATTCGTCTATCTCCGACCGGGTTAAGCGCCGGCGGTGTCTTCATGTGGTTGTTGTGTATTTTATGAAGGGAAACAAACATTTACAACTACAGGAGCAGAAGCAGAAGATTGCGGCGTTCCTGCTGTGACTTTTATAGGCTGTGAGATACGAGCTGGTACCGAGCAGACCCGGGTCGTTTCCCCACAGTCTCGCTGCCACTTCCTGCGGTGGAAGCGTACACCAAATCATCATGGTCAGGTCCTTTTTAGGATTCGGTCTCCAAGGGGGCGGAGCCTCTTACCCCGAGAAGCAGTTGTTTGATAATCTGACAAAGTTAAGACTAAGAGATAGACAAAATAGAACCAAGCAGAAGGGGTCCGGTACCAGAACCCTGAGGTAGTCCCCGCCGCCTCACCTCCAGGATTACGGTGCAGATGAGTTTGACACACTGGATGATGGCGTCCTGGCTCCCCGATATCGTCACCTCTCTCTCTGTGGAGTTGGGAAGGAGGTCACCTGCCACCTGTACCTGGGCGCCCGTCGTCTGCACACACACACACACACACACACACACGCACGCACACACACACACACACACACACACACACGCACACGCACACACACACACGCACACACGCACACACACACACACGCACACACGCACACACACACACACACACACACACACACACACACACACACACACACACACACACACACACACACACACACGCACACACGCACACACACACACACACACACACACACACAAAGCCGTTATTCTCTCCCAGCTACGATCAGTTAGAGCAGAAACTAAAGCTGGAGGGAAACGAGGAAGAGTGTGAGGAGGAGGGGTCATGAGCTGGAGGAAGGTCCCCCCCGTCTTTACAGACTCGAGGGAACGAGTTCAGACAACAAGTCAGAAAGGATGAAAGTGATTTGTTTTAAAGTTTAGTAAATGCCTCCGAGTCTTCCTCCTGCCACATTTAATAAATCTGAATAGAAAATCGGGAACTTGTCGCTGGAGTTCTCCGGGCCTCGTCAACGACACACGTCGCCATGGAAACAGGCCGATCGGATCGCGTCGACATTCAGCTTAATACGACACGGCTGAGCAGGAAGTTCTCAAGGCCTTAGATGTCTGTGGGTTTTATTCCTATTGGTGTTCAGTCTGAGCTTTGTGATGAACGCCATTCATTCCCAAAGGTGTCAGTCAGGAAAGGGGCGGGGCCAAGATGAATCACCATCAGGTACAAGAACCGCTCTTAGAAAGAGTTCTGTGTGGACTCACCTCTCGGATCTCCTTGATCTTGGAACCGCCCTTCCCGATGAGAGAGCCGCACTGGCTGGCCGGGATCACCAGCCGTAAGGTGACTGGAGGTTTGCTGGTCACGGTGCCGTTAGCAACCAACGTGGCCAGGTCCTGAGAGACAGGAAGTAAGACACAATAATGTCAGACTCTGGTTGTGTATCTGGTTACCGTGGTCACCGATCCGCAGGTGGGACATTTTAGACAGGAGGAGAAGGTTTGGACCCGAGGCCGATGTCGGCAGCAGGAAAGAACAGAGAAGTGGACAACCAGGAAGATTTGAGCAACTTGCACATATTGTGATGTTTACACAACTGGGTCAGAAGATCGCAGGTTCTGCATGTTGACGTCTGTCAAGTCTCAACAGGACTCAAGATGGACAACGTGTCCATATATCCATCCATCTGTCTGTCTGTCCATTCATCTGTCTGTCTGTCCATTCATCTGTCTGTCTGTCCATCCATCTGTCTGTCTGTCCATCCATCTGTCTGTCCATTCATCTGTCTATCTATTCATCTGTCTGTCTGTCTGTCCATCCATCTGTCTGTCCATCCATCTGTCTGTCTGTCCATTCATCTGTCTGTCCATCCATCTGTCTGTCTGTCCATTCATCTGTCTGTCCATCCATCTGTCTGTCTGTCTGTCCATCCATCTGTCTGTCCATCCATCTGTCTGTCTGTCCATTCATCTGTCTGTCCATCCATCTGTCTGTCCATCCATCTGTCTGTCTGTCCATTCATCTGTCTGTCCATCCATCTGTCTGTCTGTCCATTCATCCATCTGTCTGTCTGTCTGTCCATTCATCTGTCTGTCTGTCCGTCTGTCCATCCATCTAACATGCTGTGGTGGAGGTGGATTATTTACCTAACTGCCAACAATGGAAGAGGAGTGGAAACAACAATTTGTAATTACATTATAATTATTGTAATTATAATGTAATTATTGTGATTATAATGTAATTATTGTGATGATACTGTTGTTACTGTAATAACACAATGTTATTATGTAAAGAGTCATAACAGTCCAATTACAGAGTCATTACGAGAGGCGGTAGCCGTTTGTTGTAGTTTGACCTTTTGACCTTTTTTTCACTTGAAATCTTCTTTTGAAAACGCCACAGTTCCAGTCGCCGTGTAAACGGGTGGAAAGTCATCGTTTTCCATCGTCCATGTTTTCTTCTCTCCAACTCTACCTCGTTAACTCTTCATCGCTCCACACCGCTGCTCTACTTTACAACGTCGTCTTTTATACTCGGCGTTATGTTTTATGTTTGCAACTCCTTTTATCCTATTTCCTGTTTTTATGCGTCTCTAGTTTCACTGTTAGTATTATTACCAAGATTACATTTAAATCCTCTTCCTGTTTTTATACTGCTTCTGTCTTTTATTAAACTTTAAGCTGCATTTCCTGTAAAAAAAAAGAAAAAAGAAGGTGCTTAAAAAAAGTAAAAATAAAAAATCGATTATATTATTATTATTATTATTATTAATAAAAATATATTTTTTTAAATTCGTTTTTTAGTCCCATTTTAAACATTCCTGACAAATGAAGTTACTTGATAAACATTTTGGAAACGCTCTCTGGGTCTCCGACATCCACATGGTTCCGGTTCTGGAGCCCGAACACATTTTCAGATGAAGGCCCGGCGTGGAATCAGGAAGCCCATCAGCTACACCTCCTTCCTGTGATTAGCGTTGCTAGGCAACAGCTTGTGCAGAAGTTTATTTGCTCAGCTGTTAACAGGAGCAAATACCGCCGCCGCAGAGACGAGAGAATTCTCTCACGTCAGGTTTTGTTTGGTTTTCAATCCTGCCTGATCGCGAACAAACGCAGGTTTTAAGATAAAAAATGGAAGCTGGGTGAAGATATAGACTCCTCCTCTCTAATTCTTCACGTCTGCACGCGGTCAGAGGTTCCAGCTGAGGGGGGCGTCGACCCATTTGTCAGATTGGAACGACTCCTCGTTGAACATCCTCCTCTTTCTCCTGGACGTTACTTCCTGTCAATCTGATCTCTGCAGCTTTAAGAGCTGATATTTAAATTATGCACCGGAATGTGGAGCTTCATCAAAACGACTTGATGGGTTTGAGCAGCAATTCACAAACACGTGGCGGCACGGCGGCGCCGAACTGTGATGAACTTTAACCTCTAGCTTCATGTCAGCTGGGATCTGTCATCTCACGTTTTAAAATAGGAAAATGTCATTTGTGTAAAACACAGAGCCGTTAAAGACATTCAGCCACATGTTACAGACATCAAAGACATCGTCTTGCATGTCACAAAAACATCACAGATATGAACTATTTCATTCATTATCCGTAGGAGCCTATCCCAGCTGACACTGAGTAAGGTGGCTGAATGATTCGCCGGTTCACCAATTCATCTATGTGGTATGTTTGTGGACTGTGGCAGGAAGTCGGATTCATTTGTCCAAAGAACATCAATTCACCTGTCAAAGACATCAAAGCCATCAAGTCACATGTCAAAGACACTAAAGCCACCAAGTCACATGTCGAAGACATCAAATGCATCACCTAGCAGGTCACAAAGACATCAAAGTCATCAATTATATCTCACAAAACACCCAGTCACATGTCAAAGACATCAAAGTCATCAATTATATCTCACAAAACACCCAGTCACATGTCAAAGA
>JBBDHG010000333.1:92500-95000 GCA_037951165.1 Lophius americanus
CCTCATCTTCCTCAACTTCCTCTCCTTCTCACCCCCCCCCCCCCCCCTACCCCCCCCCCCCCCCCCCCCCCCCCCCCTGGTTGCTTTAAGCCCCTCTTTCTGTCCGTCTGGCTGAATCTCCTCCTCGCCACTCCTTCCTGAAGACTTGCTCTCTTTAATTGACTCGGGTAATAAAACAGCCGGTTCTTAATGGGATTGGTCCGATCGGGTTGAACCGGGCCGGTCCGGTGGCCTTGTGGCGTCTCGGACGTAGATGGCGGCGGTGGCTGGTGTGGGCTGTCAATCACACAAACGTGAGGGGAATGAATGGCTCCTTGTCTGCAGGGACGCCGTCACCTCCTGCAGAAATCTGTCTCCTGTTTTCTCCCGCGGTCTCGTCACAGTGATTGACAGCCGGCGCCGGCGTTGAAATCTAAGATGAGGAAGGCGTTTTGTAAAAATGACAACAAAAAAATGGGATTTTCTTCGTCCTGGTCTGCAGGAGGGAAATTGCGTTCTGCACTGACGGACGGTATGAAGGAGTTCGCTGTGTGAGGGATGCTTTTTTATTTTCAACCCCCCCTCGATGTTTCCTTTTGGATAAATAAAGATATTCCTCCTGAAAGTGAACCGCGGCGGCGAGACGCTTCACCGTAAACAAGATGTGTGAAGACGAGGAGTTATGATGTTCCCCTCTCTCTCTCTCTCTCTCTCTCTCTCTCTCTCTCTCCTTCCGTCGGTCTCTCATTACACATTTCACTTTAATCCCCCCCGCTCCTCTTTCTAAAGCTCTCATCTCAGATTCAACCCCCCCCCCCCCTGCGTACATTTTCACTTCTAAGTTCTTCTTTTCAATATCTTCTGCTCCATTTTGACGTTTATTCAGCAGCGACATCTCTCACTGCACAAACTTCCTTTGAATCATCTACAACTTCCTGTTTCCTTTAACCCACACGCATGCATTCGTCCCCAAAATGCCCCCAATCCCCTGCGTCGCACAACCAAAACCAATCATGTCGGAGATCCAATCGGTTTACACGGTTTTCTTCTAATCTTCCCTTTTATTTTTTAAAGTTAACAAAAAAAGAAATTAATTAATTAATTTAGAATATTTAATAAATAACAATCTTCCTCATTGTTTGTTTAAAACCCTTTGAGTTGCTCTGTTGCTGGAATGTGCTCTATAAATAAAGTTGCATTGCCCCCTAGTGAGTAAACTATGAACTGCAGGAGTTAAATGTCGATCTTCTCGTTGACAACCAGCAGTTAGGAAGTTTCTTCAAAAACTCCCCCTAGTGGGTGAAATAGGAACTATAATTGTAAAAAGTACGTCTATAAGAGAGATTAAGAAATAAAAATTACTGAATTTATTTCTGTGCATGTCGTTTGTTCAGGTATGTGATCCAACACGTGGCGTTTGGAGCCGACTGGACCGACGATTGGGGGGTTAGGACAACTTCCATCACCTCTGCTCCTCCCCACGGCCCACCTAAACAAAATACTCTTTAATAATAAGTTTACTTAATTATATAATTTTTTCACGCTCACAAAACACGCACAAACAAACAAAACTGAACCCATGACCTCCTCCGTACTCTTGTTGGCCGCGGATGGAGAATGGAAAGAGCTCAAATGTCCCAGAATGTCGCAAAGACATCAAAGACACATGTAGGGAATAGTTCAAATAATCAAATCCACATTCCAGAAAGACATCAAAGCCACCAACGTCTAACAGGTGAAAAAAAAGAAAGACGTATGGCTGCGTGCCACAAAACATCAAAGCCACCACACCATGTCTGAAAAACACCAAAGCAAACAAAGTTCCACAGTGAAAACATCAAAGCCCACAAATATTACACGTCAGAAAGACCATCAAAGTCATAGAAGCCTGGCGCCACAAGAACATCAAAGTTAATTGCCACAAAATAGCAAAGCCGTTTCAGAAAAAGTCGCTAAATAACTCAGAAAAACAGCAAAACCTGGTCAGAAAACAAACATCAATGCCGCCGATTCATGCCACCAAAACACCAAAGCTACAAGTAAGTAAAAAAAGAAGAAAGAACACAAGTCCTAAAAAAACATCAAAGCCGTCAAGTCAGAACCATATTCCAGAATCCACCACTACATATGAATCCTGTCCATTCCTGTCCTCATCCATCCATCCATCCATCCGTCCGTCCATCCATCCATCCATCCATCCTTCCGTCCATCCGTCCGTCCGTCCATCCATCCATCCATCCATCCATCCATCCATCCATCCATCCATCCATCCATCCATCCATCCATCCATCCATCCGTCCATCCATCCATCCATCCATCCATCCATCCATCCATCCATCCATCCATCCATCCATCCGTCTCTTCCTCCCTCCCTGAGCGGGTATCTGGGATCATTGTTCTCCTCCGTTTGTTTTCCTTCCTTTGCCGAACCATCCAGACAAGAGAACATGAAGTGAGGAACATGAAGTGAGGAACATGAAGTGAGGAACATGAAGTGAGGAAGGTGTGAGCACTCTCAGAG
>JBBDHG010000333.1:100000-105000 GCA_037951165.1 Lophius americanus
CTTAATCATTTTCGTCATCATCATATTCATCCTTTTCTTCTTCATCTTCATCATCTTCATTTTCATCAACATGATATTCATCTTCTTTTCAGACATTCAGACTAATTATGCATTTTCCACATTTATTTTGCTTCTTTGACGCCGACTCGGCGGTTTTTGCCTCCTGGAGCCTCGATCCACTATTTCTGTCTTTTTTTTATTCTCTCCATCTACTTTCTGTTTTTGTTTCATCGTCCCTCCGGCTGCCTCGTCACCGTCACTGACTGTTCTCTCGCTCTGTCTGCATTTCATATCTGCTCTTCCTCAATGGAAGGATGGAAGGATGGAAGGATGGAAGGATGAAACGATGGAAGGATGGAAGGATGGAAGGATGAAACGATGGAAGGATGGAAAGATGAAACGATGGAAGGATGGAAGGATGGAGCGATGGAAGGATGAAACGATGGAAGGATGAAACGATGGAACGATGGAAGGATGAAACGATGGAAGGATGAGACGATGAAACGATGGGAGGATGGAGCGATGGAAGGATGAAACGATGGAAGGATGAAACGATGGAAGGATGGAAGGATGAAACGATGGAAGGATGAAACGATGGAAGGATGGAGCGATGGAACGCACAGAGGACAGATATTCTGCAGGGACGCTCTACATTTACAGCTCCAGACCAGCTTCTTCTTTACGGCTGCTGGCGATGAAGACGGCTGTAAGGAGTCGACACGGCCGTCAGAAACAAAACAACCGGCAGACATTTATGTGTGTTCCAAATATAGACGAACACGAGGGGGTCTGCGTGAGGAAGGGGGGTTCGTCTGATGTTGGAGCTAAAAGCACCTTTAATGTACGAGAATAAAGGCAACAGGAAGAAACGCCGACACCGTGAGTGAAACCTTCTCATATCCAGATAAGGATCAAGGTGTCTTAAAATCTAGATAAGGATGCATCTCATGATGAAGGTGTCTTCAAATCTAGATAAGGATGCATCTCATGATGAAGGTGACTTCAATTCTAGATAAGGATGCATCTCATGATGAAGGTGACTTCAATTCTAGATAAGGATGCATCTCATGATGAAGGTGACTTCAAATCTAGATAAGGATGCATCTCATGATGAAGGTGACTTCAAATCTAGATAAGGATGCATCTCATGATGAAGGTGACTTCAATTCTAGATAAGGATGCATCTCATGATGAAGGTGACTTCAAATCTAGATAAGGATGCATCTCATGATGAAGGTCACTTCAAATCTAGATAAGGATGCATCTCATGATGAAGGTGACTTCAAATCTAGATAAGGATGCATCTCATGATGAAGGTGACTTCAAATCTAGATAAGGATGCATCTCATGATGAAGGTGACTTCAAATGTAGATAAGGATGCATCTCATGATGAAGATCACTTCATCCACTCATACCGCCTCCTCCTTCCCCGGACTAAGCTCAGCACCATGGGTGATCGGACCTTCTGTTCTGCTGCCCCTCGTCTGTGGAATGCCCTCCCTGACCATCTCAGGGCTCCACAGACGACTGACACATTTACAAAAGGACTTAAAACTTTCCTTTTTAGTAGAACCTCTAACTTTATTTAACATTGCTGCTTCTTGGTCATATTTTTATATAATTTTTTTTTTTTTTTTTAATTGATGCTTTTATCTGCTTTTACTTTGTAGAACTTTGAGATTTTATCCAAATGTAAAGTGCGTTATAAATGAAATGTATTATCATTATTAGTACTTAAAATCTAGATAAGGATGAAAAAATAATCTCAATGTAACGACTAACACCTAATTATTTTTTTCTATTTAGAAATTTTAAATCAAATCTAAAGTAAAAACTAATAATACTACAATACTACCGTACTAATACTACGATACATGAAAAGGAGGATCAGCGTTTACGTCCGCGGGAGAACAAGGAAGGACAAAATCGGCTTCAGAGAATCGATTCTGTCGCCACAGACCTTCAGATATTCACGTGGATTCCAGATACAGAACATCAGAGGCGGTTCTGCACGAGGAAGGACGGGTTTGTTCTTTTGTTGGAGTTAAAAGAACCTTTAATGTTCAGAATAACTCCGGCAGGAACCGACACGCTTTTATTGTGAAGGACAGCAAATCTTCTTGCCGCTTCCTGTTTCTCAGTCTCAGTTTGGACCTTGACTTTCACCGGCGCCTCCTGAAACGGGTTCTACTGGACTCTTAGGAGACGGTGACAGACGGAGAGAATATGCAGGGCGGGAGGGGGGTGGGGGTCTGTGACGGGGGTCTTACCTCTTCTCGTATTCTCTTCACTGTTTCTCCTTTCTGTGGAATAAAACACACAAACAAAAAAAACACAAAGAAGAAACTTCCATCAATAAACTCTTTTATTTAAGGTCATAAAATATGGATCTGTTGTTTGAGGTTTTTCTTCTCGTGGTTTAATTACGGAGGAGGTTTGAGTTTGAAAGAAAAAACAGGATTTAAATTCAAGGGAATATTTAATTAACCTTCATTCGTTAGGAGGAACTTTATTTCTGTGACGCATCTGGACCATTAAGACGATTAACAGTCGGTCATAAAAATAAGTCAGAGTTCTTTAAGTGCATTAAGACGGAGGAGGAGGAGCGTGATGATGAAGAGGAATGAAGAGGAGGAGGATGAGGCCATGGAGGGAAAGGAGAAAAAGAGGAGGGGCAGAAGGATGATGTGGGGGGAAGGTGATTGTAAACGAAGAAGGGTGAGAAGAAGAAGGGATGAAGAAGATGAAAAAGAGAGAAGAAGAAGAAGGGGGAGAAGAATAAGGAGAGAAATAAAGGATGATAAGTAGAAGAAAAAGGGAGAAAATGGAGAAAATGGAGAAAATGGTGAAGAGGAGAAGACAAGGAGGTAGAAGACATAAAAAAGAGGAGGAATAAAGAGAAAGGAGGACAAGGAGAAGAATAAGTAGGAAGAGGATGGGGGATGAGTAGAACAAAAGGTGGAGGAAGAATGAGAAGAAGACAGTGTAGAAAAAAATATGCAGAAGAGGAGGGGGAGGAAGAGGAGGAGGAGGGGCAGTGGGAGAAGATTTAGAAGTAGAAGAAGAAAAAAGGGGACAAGGAAAAGAAGAAAGGAGAAGAAGAATAAGTAGGAGTCCGAAGATGAAGAGACTCAGGGAGTAACAGTCGGAGGATGAAGAGGTGCGAGAAAGAACTGGATGGATTTTTCCAGTCGTCGTTTCTCAGCCGCTGGTCCAATTTAGTCCAAATTTGGAGCTTCAGAATCGACTGGAGGAGAAATATTATGTAAATATCAAGTTTTACTCTAACAGTTCTAATTTTACCCAGCAGGGGGAGCTTCTCTTGTTTTCTTCTTCTTTTTACACACTTTACATTTGATGTACAATGCAGGGGACTGGGGGATTCTCGGGGAGGACGGGCTACTTTATTTCTCTGTAAACTGTTATTATACGTTTGTTTTGCGTCTCTCTCTGCGTCCAGACTTGGAATTCTTGGAAAACAGAGATTCTTTTTATCTCAATGGCTTTTTTTTTCCGAGGTCAAATAAAGCTTGAATAAAGAAAAAAATTTAAAAAAAGAGGCTGCAGACGGACGGGACCCGACTCAGAGGGCGGTGACGCAACTTCCACAGCAGAGAGTGCAAGCCGGAGGAATCTAAAGACTCGCTGAAAGAAATCAGAGGCAATCAGGGCTTAGCGGCGCGCTGTGAGTGCTGAGCGTATTAGCACCCTTCACTCGCGGTAAAGTATCGGGGGTGGGCGTTGGGTGGGTGGGTGGGTGGGGGGGGAGAATCCTACGGGGGTTTATTTAACACCTCCACGCTTTAAATTGAGTGCGCTCCCTGGAGAGCGTCTCCTCCTTTCTTAGCGGAGATTGGAACGCAGAAAATTCAAACAGCATTTCTGAATATTTCACGGCAACTTTCCATCCCGGTGGCAGGATTAGCTTCGCGCCGCCACGCTCATTTAAGAAGGTTTGTGGAATTCATACTCGGGTTATTTCTACATCTGCAGGAAGACGTCATTATTACGCCGCTTTAATGACGGAGACACTCTTTGCTCCCAGCTTTAATTTGGAATCGGTTCCGGCTGATGGGTGGCTTTAATTGGCCGACATCAGTGACCTGAATGAAGAGTTGGATTCTCTCCTGCACCCTAAACCAGATGTAATAAAATAATAACTCACCTTTCCAATGATGCTGCCGACTTCCTGTGGAGGAAATACAAACGGAAAATATTAGTCCTCATACAAAATACAAACAATCACAAACTTGATGCATGTCATGATATAAATCCTTTCATGTCCATATAAGGTGTATGTCATGATATATATCCTTTCATGTCCAGATAAGGATGTATGTCATGATATAAATCCTTTCATGTCCATATAAGGATGTTTGTCATGATATAAATCCTTTCATGTCCAGATAAGGATGTATGTCATGATATAAATCCTTTTATGTCCATATAAGGATGTATGTCATGATATAAATCCTTTCATGTCCATATAAGGATGTATGTCATGATATAAACCCTTTCATGTCCATATAAGGATGTATGTCATGATATAAATCCTTTCATGTCCATATAAGGATGCATGTCACGATATATATATCCTTTCATGTCCATATAAGGATGTATGTCATGATATATATCCTTTCATGTCCATATAAGGATTTATGTCATGATATAAATCCTTTCATGTCCATATAAGGATGCATGTCACGATATATATATCCTTTCATGTCCATATAAGGATGTATGTCATGATATATATCCTTTCATGTCCATATAAGGATGTATGTCATGATATAAATCCTTTGATGTCCAGATAAGGACGTATGTAATGATATAAATCCTTTCATGTCCTTATAAGGATGCATGTTATGATATAAATCCTTTGATGTCCAGATAAGGATGCATGCCATGATATAAATCCTTTCATGTCCAGATAAGGATGCATGCCATGATATAAATCCTTTGATGTCCAGATAAGGATGTATGTCATGATATAAATCCT
>JBBDHG010000333.1:110000-112500 GCA_037951165.1 Lophius americanus
GATGATTTATGTCTGGACACGCCGTCTTCACGCTCACCATGACCCGCGTCCCACCGGACCCATCAACCAGAAGCAGCCGCTCGTATCTCCTCACAGAAAAGTCTCGGGAATTCTTCTGAAGGACCGGAGCGGCGAGAAGGAGCGACTGAATACCAAACAGCAGGAGGAGAGACACGGATCGGAACCAACCAAAACTTCATGAGGGCCTCGTTTGAAAACACAGTTAGTGGAAAAAAGTGTAAACTATAATAATCGAACTACGACAATGTGGGTTACGACAAAACAACAGAGGAGAATAACCGGCTGGTGGTGGAGAGACGGTGTTTGAAGCAACGGGCGCAACATTAAACCTCTGTGATGTAAGGAAACCAGGCTCTAGTGCCTCTGTGACCTTAAGAAACAAGGCTCTAGTGCCTCTGTGACCTACGGAAACAAGGCTCTAGTGCCTCTGTGACCTGACGAAACAAGGCTCTAGTGCCTCTGTGACCTTAAGAAACAAGGCTCTAGTGCCTCTGTGACCTACGGAAACAAGGCTCTAGTGCCTCTGTGACCTTAAGAAACAAGGCTCTAGTGCCTCTGTGACCTGACGAAACAAGGCTCTAGTGCCTCTGTGACCTACGGAAACAAGGCTCTAGTGCCTCTGTGACCTTAAGAAACAAGGCTCTAGTGCCTCTGTGACCTACGGAAACAAGGCTCTAGTGCCTCTGTGACCTGACGAAACAAGGCTCTAGTGCCTCTGTGACCTACGGAAACAAGGCTCTAGTGCCTCTGTGACCTGACGAAACCAGGCTCTAGTGCCTCTGTGACCTGACGAAACAAGGCTCTAGTGCCTCTGTGACCTACGGAAACAAGGCTCTAGTGCCTCTGTGACCTTAAGAAACAAGGCTCTAGTGCCTCTGTGACCTACGGAAACAAGGCTCTAGTGTCTCTGTGACCTTATGAAACCAGGCTCTAGTGCCTCTGTGACCTGACGAAACAAGGCTCTAGTGCCTCTGTGACCTACGGAAACAAGGCTCTAGTGCCTCTGTGACCTGACGAAACAAGGCTCTAGTGCCTCTGTGACCTACGGAAACAAGGCTCTAGTGCCTCTGTGACCTGACGAAACCAGGCTCTAGTGCCTCTGTGACCTGACGAAACAAGGCTCTAGTGCCTCTGTGACCTACGGAAACAAGGCTCTAGTGCCTCTGTGACCTACGGAAACAAGGCTCTAGTGCCTCTGTGACCTGACGAAACAAGGCTCTAGTGCCTCTGTGACCTACGGAAACAAGGCTCTAGTGCCTCTGTGACCTTAAGAAACAAGGCTGTAGTGCCTCTGTGACCTTAAGAAACAAGGCTCTAGTGCCTCTGCCACTGTATTAAATTATCTTTTGCTGCTTCTGTAACTGGTTTGTTTTGGTGGAAAAGTGGGTGAAGCTGAAACCGGACCTTTCTCCAGATCAATGATGCTCCCGAAGACCTGGGCCCGGTTCTGAGCTGATATAAAGTTGGCTGTAGTGACAGGTCTGGTCAGGAGTTACAGGAGATTTAAAAAATGGCGTGCACGTGCACCAGAGCGTGAACGTGGAGGCAGAGCAGCGTCTGTTGTGACTAACGTCTTCCCACAATGATGTCATGCCATGAAACGGCAGGAGAGAGAGACAGAGAGAGAGAGAGAGAGACAGAGAGAGAGAGAGAGAGAGAGGTGACATCACTGTCAGTTTATGTGTTGTGTGTGTGTGTGAAAGAGAGAAGATGACATCATCCATCAGTGTGTGTCTGTGTGTGTAAGTGTGTGTGTAAGTGTGTGTGTAAGTGTGTGTGTAAGTGTGTGTGTGTGTGTGTGTAGGTGTGTGTGTACGTGTGTGTGTAAGTGTGTGTGTAAGTGTGTGTGTAAGTGTGTGTGTAGGTGTGTGTGTGTGTGTGTGTGTGTGTGTAAGTGTGTGTGTAGGTGTGTGTGTAAGTGTGTGTGTAGGTGTGTGTGTAGGTGTGTGTGTACGTGTGTGTGTAAGTGTGTGTGTAAGTGTGTGTGTAGGTGTGTGTGTAAGTGTGTGTGTGTGTGTGTGTGTACGTGTGTAGGTGTGTGTGTAAGTGTGTGTGTGTGTGTGTAGGTGTGTGTGTAGGTGTGTGTGTGTGTGTGTGTGTAAGTGTGTGTGTAGGTGTGTGTGTGTGTGTGTGTGTAAGTGTGTGTGTAAGTGTGTGTGTAGGTGTGTGTGTGTGTGTGTGTGTAAGTGTGTGTGTAGGTGTGTGTGTGTGTGTGTGTGTAAGTGTGTGTGTGTGTGTGTGTGTAGGTGTGTGTGTAGGTGTGTGTATCTACACGAGGGCGACACAACTTTCTCTTTAAAGACGACACATTCTAACGAGAGGAAGAGGAGGATGGATGGGAGACAGACAGAAAGGGAGAGCGAGTATCAGTGAGGTGGAGGCCTGGAAGAAAACATGAAGATGGGATTTGAATCAAACCCTGGTGATGATGATATCAGGAGAGTGGGCGAGAGACACTGGGAGAGACATCAGGAGAGAG
>JBBDHG010000333.1:117500-122500 GCA_037951165.1 Lophius americanus
AGGACCGCCAGATTCTGGCCATAGATAGATGTCACAAACCGGATCAGAGACACGGGGGGGACCTCGGCAGAGTCCAACAGTCCCTGGACTTTCACCAGGAAAACAGACACAGCTCTGTCTCTGGTTCTGTAGGGACAGAAGGTCTTGTAGAAACCGCCATGGTACCCCAGACCTCAATAGACTACCCCAAACAGAGACTACCAGGAGGACAAGGTCTGGTCCAAGTGCACAAAAGACATGCAGACTGGATGAGCAAAGTCCCCTGGATCCTTTCAGGGCCAAGAGTGGGTCCACTGTCCCACAACCTGGATGGTTTCTGCATTGTTACCCCCAATTCAGAGGTTCTAGGATTGGTCAGATTCTCCTTTCCAGCACTAAAGAGTAAACTCTCCTGGGAGGACCGATCCTCTGGTCCACCTTCCTGAGAAGTGGGGGCACCACCAGAGGGACTGTCCCTGTCCACCATCAGTGTCCGCTGTAAATACCACAGAAAAGGATTTGAGACAAGGGGCGCCATCAATGAGTCCAACAACCACTGAGAACATGTCCAACAACCACTGAGATCATGTCCAACAACCACTGAGAACATGTCCAACACCCACTGAGATCAACCACTGAGATCATGTCCAACAACCACTGAGAACATGTCCAACAACCACTGAGATCATGTCCAACAACCACTAAGAACATGTCCAACACCCACTGAGAACATGTCCAACACCCACTGAGAACATGTCCAACACCCACTGAGAACATGTCCAACACCCACTGAGAACATGTCCAACACCCACTGAGATCATGTCCAACACCCACTGAGAACATGTCCAACACCCACTGAGAACATGTCCAACAACCACTGACATCATGTCCAACACCCACTGAGAACATGTCCAACAACCACTGACATCATGTCCAACAACCACTGAGAACATGTCCAACACCCACTGAGAACATGTCCAACAACCACTGACATCATGTCCAACAACCACTGAGAACATGTCCAACACCCACTAAGAACATGTCCAACACCCACTGAGAACATGTCCAACACCCACTGAGATCATGTCCAACACCCACTGAGAACATGTCCAACACCCACTAAGAACATGTCCAACACCCACTGAGAACATGTCCAACACCCACTGAGATCATGTCCAACACCCACTGAGAACATGTCCAACACCCACTGAGAACATGTCCAACACCCACTGAGAACATGTCCAACACCCACTGAGATCATGTCCAACATCCACTAAGATCATGTCCAACAACCACTAAGAACATGTCCAACAACCTCTGAGAACATGTCCAACAACCACTGAGAACATGTCCAACAACCACTGAGAACATGTCCAACAACCACTGAGAACATGTCCAACACCCACTGAGAACATGTCCAACACCCACTGAGAACATGTCCAACAACCACTGAGAACATGTCCAACAACCACTGACATCATGTCCAACAACCACTGAGAACATGTCCAACACCCACTGAGAACATGTCCAACAACCACTGACATCATGTCCAACAACCACTGACATCATGTCCAACAACCACTGAGAACATGTCCAACACCCACTGAGAACATGTCCAACAACCACTGACATCATGTCCAACAACCACTGAGAACATGTCCAACACCCACTGAGAACATGTCCAACACCCACTGAGAACATGTCCAACACCCACTGAGAACATGTCCAACAACCACTAAGAACATGTCCAACAACCACTGAGAACATGTCCAACAACCACTGAGAACATGTCCAACAACCACTAAGAACATGTCCAACAACCACTGAGAACATGTCCAACAACCACTAAGAACATGTCCAACAACCACTAAGAACATGTCCAACAACCACTGAGAACATGTCCAACAACCACTAAGAACATGTCAGGTCTTTTTCCTCAGTCAAGTGTTACTCCGCCCCCCTGTCCGTCACAGTTCAGGTACTAACCCTGTCCTCCAAATGGCTGAACAATGTCCACAGCCTGCAGCATCGCAAACCACGCCAGGTGCCTTTCCTCCTGACTCGACCTTCAGTTTCCGAAGGTAGCAGAGTTTTGTACATGAATCAATGTCTGGCTCCGGCTATAATTTAGCTGGTACTCTCAAAAGCTTTGGACCCGACCCAAACCCACTTTACAAGAGGAAGAAAAGCCAAAGGAATGAATTAAAGACAGAGAGAATGATTTCCTTTTTAAGAGGACGGAGTTTCTCTTTCCGTGTTCCACAAGAACCCTGTAATCAGACATTTGAATAATCCTGGACATGAATCAGTAACTTGGTTCACCCTCGGACCACAGGATGGGTCCAAACCCTGGTAGCGACTGCCAACGAGCCGGGCCACTGGACTGGATTGATGCTGTTTCCTTTCATTGAGACAGCGAGACAGGAGATGGAGGGTTTTCCCTGGCTGGCGGTCTCGTATTACTAAGCCTCTCAGCAGACACAGAGGCTTAGTCATAAATGGCACAAGCGTGAGGATCCATGCATTTGTTCTGGCCTGTAATTGCGAGCTGAACGGAGCGGCGTCGGAATCGCGTGGCTGCGAGAGAAATGGCAGAAACTCTCTGTAAATGAACACCGACTGCAGGGAGGAGGTTCGGATTCCAGGGGTAATTTCGGTGCCGGCAAGACGCATCTCCTTAACAGTAAAACACGTTTAGAATTCAACAGGGCAGACGGAACCGCTCCTTTCCGGTTCTGAGTCACGCCTGAAAGCGAGTGCAGCTGCTCAATGACAACGAGGCGAACGCCGGCGCTGGAATAACTCAAGCGGACGTGAAGACGCAACACCGCCATTACTGCTGACGCTACACTGTCCGTCTGAACCGCCTGTCCAGCTCCCGGTCCATTGTCGGGGAACGCCTCGGTATCCCCAGGATGAGCTGGGTGGAGAGTGTTGCTGGGGAGAGGGATGTCTGGAAATCCCTTCTTAGCCGGCTGCCACAGCTTTTTCTCTCACACTCCAAACTTTTTACTTTATATTTATGTTATTTTTGAACAGTTTCCACTTTAATGTCAAAATTTCAGCTTTTTTTCTCTCAATTCTGCTTTTGATCACAAAATAATGTTCTTTTATGTTGTTGTTGTTCCCTTGTTATCTGATAATTATGGACTTTCCTCTGATTAAATGGACTTTTTCCCGCTTCATCCTTCATCTCATTCTGTCCATTTGTCTATCATACATTCGACTTTTCCCTCAGAATCTCAACTTCTTATATCATGTTAGGATTTTCATCTTTTTTTAATAATCATAAATTATGTGACGGAAGATATTTTAACTTTACAAAGTAAATGTCTCCGGTTATTGTAACCTCGGAGAAATCATGAATGGAACTTCTCCTCGCTTAATGTCCACCTCAGGATTATTTCAGAATTCTTACTTTTATTTTATCTTCTTTATGTGTTTTTTTTATCTCAAATAATTCATGTTAGTTTTCGTCCTGCTCCCCCCGCTCCACCCGCTCCACCCGCTCCACCCGCTCCACCCGTCCAGCTTTTAAGCGTCTTATTATTCTGCTGCAGTGGCCCAGATTCCCGCCGGCAGTGTTTAAACTTTCATGAGATTGTATTTATACGTCACCCTGCCCGACGCACGCCTGCATATACCTTCACCTCCGCCCGGGGAACGATGACACTGATGGACAGACACTCATAAGACGGAGCTGAGACGCGTCGTCATGGAGATGGCTGGACCGGCGCCGGAGAAGCGCTGCGGGCGTCTGGAGCCTTGCAACAACTTCGGCGTCACACGCCGGAAACAGAACCAGTTCTGACGTTGACAGGCGATATTAACGGCGTCTTTTCAGGTGAAGCTGTGGGTGGAGGACGGACGGAGGCCCACAGGAAACGAGGTGGAGAAGAGGAGAAGAAACCACCTTTGATACGATCATTAAAGCTGCAGCCGTGACGTTTCTGCTCCTCTCTCAGGTGGCTGGAGGGGAAAAGGGAGACGGACATAAACTCCGCCTCTATTCAAATGTCACTCTGGAGCGGCGAGTGTTTGAATACCTGAACAGGATATGCAAATCACCTGCTGGGGACCACAGAACCAACACCCGGGTCGCACCTGCTACAGAACCTCATGTAGTACAATAACAACCCTCGTCTTCATGCGCCTTATCTTCTTCTTCACTCCTCTTCTCTCCAGCGCATACCTCCACCTCTCCAGGTTCTCCTCCACCTGCTCCCACTACAGATCACATGTCCTCCACCTATATCACAGTCCATGGAGACTCCTGCTGACCTCCTCTGTCAGCCTGTCCAACACCACAGCAAACAAGAAGGGGCTCAGAACCCATCCCTGGTGCAGTCCCACCTCCACCTTGAACCCCTCCGTCACTCCTACTGCTCACACACATCTAACAGACTTCCTCATACAATCCCACACTCCCTCCCTCGCCGCTCTGTCGTCCTCTTTTATCCAAACGACGACATTTTGATTGTAGCAGAGAGAAAAGTAACGATTACATGAAACTGTCGCGTGACGGCGGTAAATTCCTTACAGGTGGTAAAGGGTTCCGAGCCCCTCCTGCTGCCCCTCTTCAACAGATAGGGGAGTAGTTCTCAGCAGGGCAGACATAAATGCAGCAGACCAGCGAGGTTCTGGTTTTAATCGACCCGCCTGCTGATGAAATTATCCCTGACTGCTTCTGACCCGGCTGTCAGGGTCCGGGTCTGTTGTTGTTGTTGTTGTTGTTGTTACAAACATCATGCTAATGAATCTACAGCATGAGTGTGATATCTGTTTACTCCTGGTTCCACGCCGGGTCATCACGTAATCTTTCTCTCGCTGACCCCGGCTGACCCCGGCCTCGACTGACGGCGCGGAGGTCGCCGCTGTCTTCTCTGCTTCCATGTTTCTCCTGCCATAAATCAGGAGGGTCGGCGCACAGGATGGGGGTCCGTGTCGAGGTCACCGAACCCAAACACGATGAATCGGTCAGGGAATATCAATATTTGATAACTGCAGAAAAAATCCAGGAC
>JBBDHG010000333.1:125000-135000 GCA_037951165.1 Lophius americanus
TGTGAGTGTGTGTGTGTGTGTGTGTGTGTGTGTGTGTGTGTGTGTGTGTGAGTGTGTGTGTGTGAGTGTGTGTGTGTGTGTGTGTGAGTGTGTGTGTGTGAGTGTGTGAGTGCGTGTGAGTGTGTGTGTGTGTGAGTGTGTGTGTGTGTGTGTGTGTGTGAGTGTGAGTGTGTGTGTGTGAGTGTGTGTGTGTGTGTGTGTGTGTGTGTGAGTGTGAGTGTGTGTGTGTGAGTGTGTGTGTGTGTGTGTGAGTGTGTGTGTAGCCACCGGTTTGTGACACGTGCTTTGACTGTGTCACAGCACTTGTCACAAACCAAAGCAAAATAATGAACCCATACGGGTGACTTCCTGTTTCGTGACTACTCGTACTTTATTTTCTCACCGAAGCAGAACGCTCACAACAAACTCGCCTTCCACCCGATCCTTCAAAGTAAGAGCACTTATAATTAACCACAAAAAACGCCCGGTAACAGGAACCATAAAATGACTTGGTGCATTTATGAGTCTGTCAGACACAAACAATTACGTAACCTCACATTCCTCCCCTCCTCTGCACTGGCAGTCCGTTCGGGATCCCAAGGCCCAGCTGGAGCCCATACAGGAAGCCTTTGAATCCATTTGTCACACAGGCTGTGAATGCAGAACGAGGCGACGAGGGAACATTTGCTGCTTCCACCATCATTCGTGCTGAGGACATTCCCCGCTGAGGTGCTGAGGTCCCCGACAAACATTTAAGGCCGAACCGACGTGGGACGAAGGCTCAGAACCCAGAACACAACCGGAGCCTCCGGGCTTCAAATGACTTCAAAGCTCTCGTTACTAATGACTGTAGAGCCAATCGGGTTAATGGATCCAGTTAACAGCGGCCGTGTCACAGGATGTCGGCCGGATCATAATGGCCGCTCTGGTTCTGTCGGAGCGTCTAATTCAATAAGGAGTCCATTACTTCCTGGCCCTGACGCCGACTCCCCCTCCTGAGGATCGGCTCTTAGATCTGCACCCAAAGTATAAAACAAATAATGATAAAATAAAATACATATTTCTATTCTCATATTGATATATGGGATAAATGTAATTTATGTACGATTCCTGTTCAAACCGGGGGATGAAACGTTTGTAGACACTTTCATTTTATACTTTCATAGAACAGGTCGTATATTTCACGTGTGTGTAGAACATATTTAGTCTTCTGATCCGACATAGAAGCCGTGATGAAGAAGAGGAGGTGAGGCAGCAGTACCTCTGCCTCACTGAAGGGGGCAGTGCTGAGCCCACGGGTTTATGCTGGTTCTGCTGCTGCTTTTTACTCTAACTGCAAAAAAATGGAAGATTCTGATTCTGAAACTTCATTATATTTTGTAAAAATTAACCTACAATTTATATATATATTTTTTTTTAGCGTTTTTTCCGGATATAATTAAGAATAATTAAAAACAAAAAATCTAGTAGGAGTAATGATGAAATTTATTTTCGACAGAAAATATCACATTTAAATTTTTTTTAATTTATAGTCTTTTTTTTTCTTCACGAAAATGGCGCAAGAATATGATTTTGTCTTATTTTTAGAAAAAAAAATTTGTATGCAATGAAAAGAAATATGAAAAGAAATTGAAAGAGCAATAATGATAAACTTTTAACTTTTAACTTCATTTAACATTTAGTTTTTTTTTATCTCTTTTATATTTCTTTAAATCCTTTTTTTTCTATGTAATTACAAATATTTTTAAAACAAAAAAAAAAATGCCATAGGACTAAATATAAACTTTTGTTTTTACAGCAAATGTAACATTTTTTCTAATTTCCAGTCTAATCGTCAAATAATGGGCGTAACCTTTGATTTTGTCTCTGTTTAAATCATTAAATTTCTTATGACGCGTCTAAATGATAACATCAAAGAAATACTAAATACTAAATACTAAATACCACAGGGAAGAAACCGGACTCAGAAAGAAGAGGCAGGATGAAAGAGTAAGACGGGAAAGTTGTCCTTTAAAACATCTTATAGTTACATTTCAGTCCGCGGGAGATGAATAAATTGCTCTTTCTCCCCTTTTCATGTCTGAAGACCCCCCCCCCCCAGCCCCCATCAGTGCAAACTGGTTATTAAAGATGTTTTGAAAACCTCCCCAGTGGGAAGCAGGAGAGCTCAGAAGATGAGAAGGGAAGACCCTTTCTGCACGGAGACGAAGACCCGACCGGAGGGGGACCCGACCGGAGGGGGACCCTCTACCCCCTAGTGGCAGAAGCATTCAACCGACCTTTTCCAAAATCAATCCACTTCTTCCTCGCTCTCAGGTCTAGGTGGTAATTAAATTTGAAAATCATGAGAGAAATGTTTTTTTGATTTATGCCGTAAATATGAAGGATCTGCAGAAGTGATGATGACGACGTCATCAAAAATTCCCGCTCCATCCTCTGTTTTTCTCCGTCTTTTCTTCCCGGCCGCTAACGTATCGCCTGATTCCACGACGGCCAGAGAGAGATGGATTGAACGGGTTCCCTGGTTGACAAACCGACCCACACACAGGAGATCAGAGAGGATTGAAGACACAAACGCACACTCTCCAGTCTGCGGAGGTCATGGAGGTCGCGCCGGCCGCCTCAGCAGGAAATGAGCCCGGCTGCTCCACCGCTTCACCTGCGGACCCCCGGCGGCTCCTCGCCCACATTCCGGTTGAGGACGGGACTTTAAAGCGGCGGAGCGACGGGAGCAGATGAATAAATGTGAGAAATGTGTCCGACACGCCGCCTTCAAACACGCGGCGCCAATCAGAAGCTAACGCAGCGGCTTGGAACCGATCCCGTCCAGGACGTCTCCAGAACAGCCTCCGGGGTCAGAACCGTTAACGCGCTGATGTTTGTGGCGAGCTCCCTGATTCTACTGTTTTCATCGTAACGCACCGATAAATAAATGAATCTAAATAAGAGCAGGATGAAGAATGAAAGACGGAGCGAGCAGCACCGACGACCCAAATCCATTTATTCATGCCTCCACTTCTTCATCTTCCTCTTCCTCTGAAGGCAGTTTGAGGTTTTGTATGTTGCATTCTAAAGAGAGAGAACGAGTTAATGTGAGCGAGAGAGGGAGGAGATGAATGAAAGCGTAATAAAGAGGAGAGGGTAGAGAGAGAAAGGGTTGATCTGAGAGAGAGAGAGAGAGAGCAAAAGAGAGAGAGAGAGAGAGAGAAAGAGCAAAATAGAGATAGAGAGAGCAAAAGAGAGAGAGAGCGAAAGAGAGAGAGAGAGAACGAGTTGATCTGAGAGAGAGAGAGCAAAAGAGAGAGAGCAAAAGAGAGAGAGAGAAAGAGCCAAAGAGGGAGAGAATGGGTTGATCTGAGAGAGAGAGAGAGAGAGAGAGCAAAATAGAGAGAGAGAGAGCGAAAGAGAGAGAGAGAGAACGAGTTGATTTGAGAGAGAGAGAGAGCAAAAGAGAGAGCAAAAGAGAGAGAGAAAGAGAGAACGAGTTGATCTGAGACAGAGAGCAAAAGAGAGAGAGAGAGAGCGAGTTGATCTGAGAGAGAGAGACAGAGCAAAAGAGAGAGAGAGAGAGGGACAGAAAGAGCCGAAGAGGGAGAGAGAGAGAGAGAGAGAGAATGGGTTGATCTGAGAGAGGAGAGAGAGAGAGAGAGAGAATGGGTTGATCTGAGAGAGGAGAGAGAGAGAGAGAGAGAGAGCCAAAGAGAGAGAGAGAGAGAGAGAGAGAGAGAGAATGGGTTGATCTGAGAGAGGAGAGAGAGAGAGAGAGAGAGAATGGGTTGATCTGAGAGAGGAGAGAGAGAGAGAGAGAGAGAGAGAGCCAAAGAGAGAGAGAGAGGAGAGAGAGAGAGAGAATGGGTTGATCTGAGAGAGGAGAGAGAGAGAGAGAGGGGATGGGAGAGATGAAAGATGCAGGCGGACGAGAGACAAGGACTCAAAGTTAAGATTAAAAATAGATGCATGAACTCAGAAGATGAAAGGAGGTTTGATGAAATGTTTTAAATTGACTTAAATATTAAAAGAGTTCCACTCAGGATTCGACGCTGTGGATTTAAAAACACGGCGGGTGTTTGGTTCTTTAACAGCTGCTCGGGTCGTCAGAGAAGAACAGGACGTCTTTTGTTCCTCGTTAACTTTGAATGATTGTTTTAGTTCAATCGGACAAACGTCAATCCATTTATTGTGTTTCCCGACGGGGGAGGAGCCAGCTGGTGCGGCGCCAGAGGCGGGTCAGACCAAGGACGGGTCACAAGTTCAACATTGATGCTCACACTCACACCTACAGAACATTTAGAGTCCTGAACAGAACTCTGATCAACGGTTCTGGACTGGGAGAACGGCACCAGGTTGGGATTAAAACCCAAAACCTCCTTGCAGTGAGAGGACATTTCTAACCACAGCACCAGCCCCAACGTCAGTGTCGCCCCCCCATCAGTACTCAGTGTGTCCCCCATCAGTACTCAGTATGTCCCCCCATCAGTACTCAGTGTGTCCCCCCATCAGTACTCAGTGTGTGTCCCCATCAGTACTCAGTGTGTCACCCCATCAGTACTCAGTATGTCCCCCCCATCAGTACCCAGAATGTCCCCCCATCCGTACTCAGTATGTCTCCCCCCTCAGTACTCAGTGTGTCCCCCATCAGTACTCAGTATGTCCCCCCATCAGTACTCAGTGTGTCCCCCCATCAGTACTCAGTGTGTCCCCCCATCAGTACTCAGTGTTTCCCCCCATCAGTACTCAGAGTATCCCCCCATCAGCACTCAGTGTGTCCCCCTATCAGTACTCAGAGTGTCCCCCAATCAGTACTCAGTGTGTCCCCCCATCAGTACTCAGTGTGTCCGCCCATCAGTACTCAGTGTGTCCCCCCCGTCAGTACTCAGTATGTCCCCCCCATCAGTACTCAGTATGTCCCCCCATCAGTACTCAGTGTGTCCCCCATCAGTACTCAGAGTGTCCCCCCATCAGTACTCAGAGTGTCCCCCCATCAGTACTCAGAGTGTCCCCCCATCAGTACTCAGTATGTCCGCCCATCAGTACTCAGTGTGTGCCCCCATCAGTACCCAGAATGTCCCCCCATCAGTACTCAGTGTGTCCCCCCATCAGTACTCAGTGTGTCCCCCCATCAGTACTCAGTGTTTCCCCCCATCAGTACTCAGAGTATCCCCCCATCAGCACTCAGTGTGTCCCCCTATCAGTACTCAGAGTGTCCCCCAATCAGTACTCAGTGTGTCCCCCCCATCAGTACTCAGTGTGTCCGCCCATCAGTACTCAGTGTGTCCCCCCCATCAGTACTCAGTATGTCCCCCCATCAGTACTCAGTATGTCCCCCCATCAGTACTCAGTGTGTCCCCCATCAGTACTCAGAGTGTCCCCCCATCAGTACTCAGAGTGTCCCCCCATCAGTACTCAGAGTGTCCCCCCATCAGTACTCAGTATGTCCGCCCATCAGTACTCAGTGTGTGCCCCCATCAGTACCCAGAATGTCCCCCCATCCGTACTCAGTATGTCTCCCCCCTCAGTACTCAGTGTGTCCCCCATCAGTACTCAGTATGTCCCCCCATCAGTACTCAGTGTGTCCCCCCATCAGTACTCAGTGTGTCCCCCCATCAGTACTCAGTGTTTCCCCCCATCAGTACTCAGAGTGTCCCCCCATCAGCACTCAGTGTGTCCCCCTATCAGTACTCAGTATGTCCCCCCATCAGTACTCAGTGTGTCCCCCATCAGTACTCAGAGTGTCCCCCCATCAGTACTCAGAGTGTCCCCCCATCAGTACTCAGAGTGTCCGCCCATCAGTACTCAGTGTGTGCCCCCATCAGTACTCAGAGTGTCCCCCCATCAGTACTCAGAGTGTCCCCCCATCAGTACTCAGAGTGTCCCCCCATCAGTACTCAGAGTGTCCCCCCATCAGTACTCAGTGTGTCACCCATCCCTACTCAGAGTGTCCCCCCATCAGTACTCAGAGTGTCCCCCCATCAGTACTCAGTGTGTCACCCATCCCTACTCAGAGTGTCCCCCCATCAGTACTCAGAGTGTCCCCCCCATCAGTAGCTATCAGGAGCTCAGGAATAAAACAAGACAAATTTCCTGGATTCGATTCATAGGAGATAAATTTGAACTAAATTGGACAAATGGTAACTTATATCCATAAAACAGTTTTATTTCACCCTCAAGCTCTAGATAAAAATCCTTAGAGTCGATTCATGTGCATCAAGTTTGGACTAAATCGGAGGAACGGTTGAGAAATCTTGGGTAGAAAACGTTGTTTGGAAATAAAACTCCCCCTAGTGGCGGAAATATGAAACAGATCTTTTCCGTAGATCAACCTTCTCGGGCAATAATCCCACATCCACCCGTCAATCAATAATCCACACCGGAGCTAGCATGAACCTACAAGTCTTTCCACCCAAGGGTCCAGTTTGAGGGTTTGGTGCCGTCTATCAGAGAAGCTCTGGATCCCACTTCAGCCCGACCCGTTTTATCCAAGTTCCGTGGTGGAACCCATGATGGTCATGAAAGACCACGCCCCCACAATTCATCCAGTCTCTCTGAGGGAGGACTGGGTACTGGGCGTAGGTTAGATAAACACTTTAAAACTCACGACAAACATCACAAAGTTCTGGACTCACCGGCCGGTTCAGAGCTGTGGACCCGGTGACATCACTGGAACCGTCCTGCAGGTCTGAAACAGAAGAGAGTCAGAGTCAGACCACGCGGCTCATTCCAAAGAGGGAATGGCGTTCGGTGCTTTTCTCCCTGTTCAGGGACTGGGAATGCTGCGAATGAGCCATAACATTAAAACCACCTGCTTCTTATTGTGTGGGTCACAGTTTTCTGCTGACAAAACAGTTCTGGAACGTACCGACACCATCCTATGGGACCCCTCAGGGTAACATCCACTCCCTACAAACATCAACGAGTCTAGGGGGTCGATTGATCTGATCCTTAATACAACCAACCCACTGACAGGCGCCATGGTTGTAATGTAATGGCTGATCTTTGATCTTCTCTTATCTAAACCACATATTTCTACATCAGGCAGACGGGTGAATACCTAACTAATGAAAATAGAAATAGTTATAATCATTGTTACCAACATGCTCTCAGATGCTGCTAGCGGCTGCTAGCCTGTTAGCTGCTAGCTCTTAGCTGCTAGCTCGTTAGCTGCTCTCCTCAAGCTCCTGTGATTGGCGTGAAGCAGGCGAGGCGTTTGCAGCCGTTTGCTCTCTGAACTTCACACATCTCAGCTTCAGAGGACATTTCTAAAAGATCTCGCCGTTATGTTTTGCCCCTGAGGTGGAGGTGGAGGGGGTGGGGTTGGAGGGTGGTGGGGGTCTGACAGCGTGAGGATGTGTGAGACCTTTGCTTGAAGGCGTTAATGTTTGGAGGTAGAGTGAAGACGGAGCTTCGGATCTCTCAGCTGTTTTTATTCACTTATTAAAATCCATTTAAACGTTTGTTAAAAATGTTTTTATGAACGGATGAATTTTTTTCCTGCTGCAGATCAAAAAACTGTAAAGACCTCTAATCTTCTTAAATCCAGTCAAAGTCTCCAAAAAGACGTCAAATATTTTTATATATTAGCTAAAAACAAATTTACCAATGAGGTAAAAACATTTAGAACCTCTAAAACACAGAAAAGTTCCCAAAACGAGACTCAAATCTAATAATAATAATAATAATAATAATGATAATAACACATTCTTTATTCATCACATTTTTTGTTATACACAGGAGCAGGGGGCGGAGCCTGTGAGGAGCAGTGGGCGGAGCCTGTGAAGCACACAGGAAGCATGTATTGAGGGCTTGCTCAAGGACTCTATGTGGACTCAAACCACCAACCTGCTGAGCTTCTGAGCGGGAGACGATGGCTATGTGTGTGTGTTGGTGTGTGTATGTGAGTATGTGTGTGTAAGTGTGTGAGTGTGCGTGTGTGTATGTGTGTATGCGAGTGTGTATGTATGTGTGAGTGTGTGTGTGTATGTGTGTGTAAGTGTGTCTGTATGTGTGTGTGTATGTATGTATGTGTGAGTGTGTGTGTATGTCTGTATGTGTGTGTGTATGCCTGTATGTGTGTGTATGTATGTATGTGTGAGTGTGTGTGTATGTCTGTATGTGTGTGTGTATGTCTGTATGTGTGAGTGTGTGTGTATGTGTGTGTATATGTCTGTATGTGTGTGTGTATGTCTGTATGTGTGTGTGTATGTGTGTGTGTATGTCTGTATGTGTGTGTGTATGTCTGTATGTGTGTGTGTATGTCTGTATGTGTGAGTGTGTGTGTATGTGTGTGTATATGTCTGTATGTGTGTGTGTATGTCTGTATGTGTGTGTGTATGTGTGTGTGTATGTCTGTATGTGTGTGTGTATGTCTGTATGTGTGTGTGTATGTGTGTGTGTATGTCTGTATGTGTGTGTGTATGTCTGTATGTGTGTGTGTATGTGTGTGTGTATGTCTGTATGTGTGTGTGTATGTCTGTATGTGTGTGTGTATGTCTGTATGTGTGTGTGTATGTGTGTGAGTGAGTGTGTATGTGTGTGTGTATGTGTGTGAGTGAGTGTGTATGTGTGTGTGTATGTGTGTGTGAACTTCCTTCCTTATTTTTTAGTCCTTTTTTCATTGGACAGATTCTCAGCTGTTTTTGCATCATTATAGTTTTTTTTTTGAGTTAATTCTCCATGAAGACTTTTAGTGGATAAAAACATTTTTCCCTTAACAAGTATTTTTGTTCACATCTTTTTTTGTTTTGTTTGTATTTGGGTCCAGAGATTTGAACCGAAGAGAAACAGTCAATTATCACCGTCCACAAATTAACAGATTCAGGGAGTCATCCCCCGAGATCAGCTGATGTCTGACGTGTGTGAGTGTGTTGTGTGAGTGTATGTGTGTGTGTGAGTGTGTGTGCGTGTGTGTGCATGTGTGAGTGTGTGTGCATGTGTGAGTGTGTGTGCATGTGTGAGTGTGTGTGTGTCTCTGTGTGAGTGTCTGTGTGAGTGTGTGTGTGTGCGTGTGAGTGTCTGTGTGTGCCTGTGTGTGTCTGTGTGAGTGTGAGTGCGTGTGAGTGTGAGTGTGTGTGAGTGTGTGTCTGTGTGTGTGCATGTGAGTGTGTGTGTGTCTCTGTGTGTGTGTCTGTGTGAGTGTGTGTGTGTGCGTGTGAGTGTCTGTGTGTGTGTCTGTGTGTGCGTGTGAGTGTGTGTGAGTGTGTCAGCTGGACCAGCACCCTGAGGTGGGACACGTGTCTCCTGTCAGAGAGACACTCAGCTGTTTATCTGGGACAACTGCAGGCCTGGAGAGACTGAAAGACGACGGCGGTGAGCTAACTCTGGAATTCTGGGAGTTCGCTGTATGACTGCGATGTGTGTGAAGCACCGCTGTGTGTGTGTGTGTGTGTGTGTGTGTGTGTGTGTGTGTGTGAGGGTGTGTGTGCGTGAGCGTGTGTATGTATGTGTTTGTGTGTGTTTGTATGTGTGTGTGTGTGTTTGTATGTGTGTGTGTGTGTGTTTGTATGTGTGTGTGTGTTAAAATGTCAGTGTGTGTGTGTGTGAAGCGTGTACAAACCCGTGGAGATGTGTGTGTGGCCTTTGGCCTTTCCCAGATGTCTAAGTTCATGTGTGTCCCTCAGAGCTATAATGAGGTCTTATGGGACTGCAGGCACACACACACGCACACACACACACACACACACACACACACACACACACACACACACACACACACACACACAGACACACACACACACACACACACAAGCACCTGCTGGCGATGCAGTGACTGGGTTACAGAGCGCGGCGCTCCATTAGAGGAGGATAGCGAGTAATTAGGTGTGGAGGTCTGAAGCCGTGACCTGATGCAGGACGCTGAAGGAGAGGCGGGGCCTCAGGATGGCGCTGTCCGGTTTCTACTCCGACATCCTGCGCTTCATGTAGAGCCTCAAACGCTGGTGGGAATATCACCGACTGTTTGCACGTCGCCTCGGCTGTCAAAACCTTCAAGGTATCAGGAAGCGTTTGGACACGTCTTGATGTTCTG
>JBBDHG010000333.1:140000-160000 GCA_037951165.1 Lophius americanus
GCACTTTGGAATAGTGGAGCCATGACCTCTGACCTTTCGCTGAGGTGAGAGAGTCCTGAAGGTTCTTGGATCTTCTCTCTGGATCTTCTGTGACCTCCTGATTGAACCTTCACTTCACTCTTGGAGGAACGTTGGAAGGTGGTCCACTTCTGTGAATATCCACTATTGTTCCAGGTCTTCTCCATGTGTAGATGATATGTGTCACTGTGGACCTGTAGAGAACCAGAACCTTAGAAGAAGCTTTGGAACATTTCCCCGACTGATGGATCTCAACCATCTTCGGGAATTCCTGTTGATTTTGACACAGTCTGACGCTTGTGAGACGTAGGAGACCACTTCCTGTTTCTGTAAAGTGACGACGGGGTTGAAGATGGTCGGTACTGATCAGGTCCGGGTTGGCCTGGCAGGGGATTTCTTCTCAGAGGGGTTGAATACTTTTTCACAGCTCTGTGATGAAGCTGTTTTTCAGGTGTTTCTCTCTACAGGTGAAAGAACGGACCGAACACGAGCGACCACTGAACAGCGCCGTCGACCTTCAGGGCCCGTTCCACGGAGGGATGAGGAACCAGTCGATACGTTTGTCCCTGTTGAGCAAACTGTGGTTCTGACGGAGCAAATATGGATCTGACCTCAGCATCATCTCAGCCGGGATGTTTCCACATCCTCCGTATTAAAAAACACCTGGAAACAAACAAATGATGAGCTGGCATTTCTGAGCCTCCTCCTCCTCCTCCTCCTCCTCCTCCTCCTCCTCCTGCCAGTCGGGCCCACGATGGAATACGGATGATGATGATGAGGAGAGACAGAGCGAGGAGCAGCGAGGAGGCTCCGAGCTCTGGCTCTGCTGTCTGTCGGTTTGACTGACAGCTGGATGCCCTCTCAGGCAAAACACCAGAAACATCTGACTCCACTACAATATAAGACAAGAATAGGGCCGCGGTAATCGATTACTAAAACATTCTATCAATATTCTGCCGATTAGTCGAGTAAGAAATACTTGCGACTTTCACCAACCACCATTCTCACCGTCAAAGTCCGATTCCTTAATCTCCCCAAATTCGAGGCAGAGTGAGCCTCTGTTGTCACTCAAAGATAGGTTATCCTGCTCGAAAATGTTGGAGCTGCTCTAACTCCAAAATGTCCTGGTTGGGATTAATAAAGTTCCTTTCTATCCTATTCTATCCTTCAACCAGGGCGTGATACAGAAGAGTGCAAATACTTTAACCACTCCGTTTGCCACTTTATTCTTTTTATTTCCTCTAATCGCCCCCAATAGGGAGGTTGTTATTTTGAGACTTCTCTAAAAAGTGAGGAAAGGATGGTGACAGATGTTTTAGGAGAGGAAGCGTACGGCTAAAAGAACAATCTCAGCAACTTCTTCTTTTGGTTTTTTTGTGTTGCATTAAAAGAATAATGAAATTTAAACTGCTGGGCAAAAACAAAGAATTGAAAAAAGAGAAGATCCTTCTAGCGTCTCCAATAATGCTGACAAAGCATGTTCCAAAAGGAAACGATGATCTCATGAAAAGATCAAACAAACATCAAAGTCAGATCTGCATCCCACTAATATTCCAGATCTGCTGATGCGGAATGTTTTAAGTTAAGGGGGCTCACGGAAAATGAATTATTGCGAGCTAACAAATACCAAACGGACTTGTGGCTGAAAATGTTCTGACGGGCTGAGGTGCACAGGTGAGGGGGAGGGGGAGGAAATGCACCCCCTCACCCTCACCCTCGGGTGAAAGTGAGGATGACCTCTACCCTCCACCCATTTACGAACCATCCTGGAACCATGTCCAGTTCTTCCTGCTAAAAGGAACCGGTTTCTGGACTCGGGCTGAAACAGAACAGAACAGAACCGTAATTGAGGGTACGGGTTACACTGGGTCTCCCCGGGTCGCCCAATGTTCTGGAGAGTACCATCAGTACGTGTGTCACATGTCAGCACAGATGCATTATGGTCCCTCCCTCCATCGGTGGGCTTCTATAATGGGGGGGAGAATGGATCTTAATTGCTAAATGTAATTTCACATCCATCCAGTCCCCTCACTCAAACTGTCCCTCAGAACCTGGTCGTATGAACTTCCTCCACTCCTAATCATCATCACCATCATCATCATCATCATCATCATGGTTTCGAAACTCCTACAATAACAAAAGAACAACAGCTTTTGGAATTCAGCATAAAACATTTTTGTCCACCTGTGAATAATAATTCAATAATATAAAAATAATTCAAATAATTATTTTGTGTCGTCGTCGTATTAGATTCATGTCGTCACATCGTTAAAATAAATAAAGTTTTGTTGAGTAAATATAATATGGTAAAGTTGATAATTTCACTCCGTCTTCTTGTGGACTGAAAACTCTCTCGGCGCCGGAGAGGAAGGACGTTTCCCTCCACAGATGTTGAGAGGAGAGAATACAGCAGCTGCTCCGACAGAACCTCATTTACATTTCCTCCTGAGGCCAGACCGGGCCGGTTCTTTCCAGGACGTGAAGAGCGGCGGCGCTCTGGGACTCCTCGGACAGGTAATTGGTCACCTGACAGCGAGAACAGGAGAAGCGGTTTTTAAAAGGTTATCCCACCCAGACGGAGATTGGAACATGGACCTTTGGATTAAAGCACGACCCGGTTTACCTCCTGAGACACGAGCGGCGCCAATTAAGACAGAAAAAACCTGAAAGACGAAAAAGACGCCTCACTCGGCACGTCTGTCCGTTATCTTCTCTGCTGCCTTCCTGAAGTAGAATCCATTACGAGTCGCTTCAGAACCATGTGACCCACATTACCGGGTGCTAATCAACCACTTCATCCTGACAGGTCCACAGTAGCCGTTACTTCAGCGCCATCATCGCGGCTTCAAGGTGACCATGATGCTGAGAGAAGAAGAGTGTCCTTCCTCTGCTGCCCTAATGAACTCATCACTCTAGATTAACTAGGTGCACTACAGCCACATGATGACATCACAGAGGAACTACAGCCACATCATGACATCACAGAGGCACTACAGCCACATCATGACATCACAGAGGCACTAGAGCCACATCATGACATCACAGAGGCACTACAGCCACATCATGACATCACAGAGGAACTACAGCCACATCATGACATCACAGAGGAACTAGAGCCACATCGTGACATCACAGAGGAACTACAGCCACATCATGACATCACAGAGGAACTAGAGCCACATCGTGACATCACAGAGGAACTACAGCCACATCATGACATCACAGAGGAACTAGAGCCACATCGTGACATCACAGAGGAACTAGAGCCACATTGTGACATCACAGAGGAACTACAGCCACATCATGACATCACAGAGGAACTACAGCCACATCATGACATCACAGAGGAACTAGAGCCACATCGTGACATCACAGAGGAACTAGAGCCACATCATGACACCACAGAGGAACTACAGCCACATCATGACATCACAGAGGCACTACAGCCACATCATGACATCACAGAGGCACTACAGCCACATCATGACATCACAGAGGCACTAGAGCCACATCATGACATCACAGAGGAACTAGGGCCACATCGTGACATCACAGAGGAACTAGAGCCACATCATGACATCACAGAGACACTAGAGCCACATCATGACATCACAGAGACACTAGAGCCACATTACTACATCACAAAGACACTAGAGCCACATTATTACATCACAGAGACACTAAAGTCACATCATGACATCACAGAGACACTAGAGCCACATCATGACATCACAGAGACACTAGAGCCACATTATTACATCACAGAGACACTAAAGTCACATCATTACATCACAGAGGTACTAGAGCCACGTCATTACATCACAGAGGCACTACAGCCACGTCATTACATCACAGAGGTACTAGAGTAGGTCTGGGCTATTCTGGGTACAAAGAGAATTGCATGAGAATCAAAAAGCTGCAGTTCTGTCTGTTTTTGTCACAAACAGATGTATGTGGTCCCTCAAGGGTTAATCACACAGCTTCACTGTATATCCTCCATGTATGAAAGAGAGAGAGAGAGAGAGAGAGAGAGAGAGAGAGAGAGAGAGAGAGGTGAGTAGCCTTCATGAAACAACAATGTTAAGTTGTACAGAGAGAAATGATTTAAGTGAAATGAAGGAAAGGAGTTTAGCAGTGAACATGAAGAAGCTAGAAATCCTGTTTCTGCCGATGCTACTCAATGTTAGCTCGTCGCCTTTTCAGCCATATTAGGCTAGCTGAGGCTTAGCTCTGCAACAAACAAAACAAAAGAACCGCTCAACCCAGAGGGTAACGGGCCGACCCGTGTCTGGTCCTGTCCGACAGAAAGAAACCTTTAACGTAATAAGAATGAATACGTTTTTCCTGCTCCACCTAAACGTCTGAGAGCAGGAGGAGGCCCTCAGAGGAGCCTGCGTCGTCTCCACCTCACCCTTAATTCAAGCCATCATCGCATTAAGGAACTGATTTCTTGCAGTTGAAGCTTATTTTGATTAATTAACTACCAGGAATAATTCAAAACTGTGCAACCCCCCCCGTTCTGCATGCTGTAAACCTGGAAGCGTGATTATTAATGAAGCTGCAGCCGATATGAGCGACCGCTAATGTTCACCAGCGCCTCGGATCCGTCTTCATGTCAGAACATTTATCTAACGCCAATGCCGGGTCGCTGCTCCGGAGCCGCTAGCATCCTAACGGAAGAAACGCTCCTCCGCTGTGTTCTCGTGACTTAATACTGAACGCCAGATATAGAAAAGAGTCAAGGGTGATGAGTCGCTCCCCGCCGGCACTCTGACTCATCGGTTGTAATCCTGCTCTACATTTCCCGCACGTCGGCTGCTATCGGATCAGAACTGCACATCCCTCCCAGAATTTGCTCGCCCTGTTTGGGGAGAGAGATGGGTATCAGGTTAATGTCTCACAGAGACACGCCTCTTTCTGTTCTTCAGAGAGACACTCTAGTGTAGACGCTCTAGTATAGACACTCTAGTGTAGAACGCTCTAGTGTAGAACGCTCTAGTGTGGAACACTCTAGTGTAGAACGCTCTAGTGTAGAACGCTCTAGTGTAGACACTCTAGTGTAGAACGCTCTAGTGTAGAACGCTCTAGTGTAGAACACTCTAGTGTAGAACGCTCTAGTGTAGAACACACTAGTGTAGAACGCTCTAGTGTAGACGCTCTAGTGTAGACGCTCTAGTGTAGAACACTCTAGTGTAGAATGCTCTAGTGTAGACACTCTAGTGTAGAACGCTCTAGTGTAGAACGCTCTAGTGTAGAACGCTCTAGTGTAGAACACTCTAGTGTAGAACGCTCTAGTGTAGAACACACTAGTGTAGAACGCTCTAGTGTAGACGCTCTAGTGTAGACGCTCTAGTGTAGAACACTCTAGTGTAGAATGCTCTAGTGTAGACGCTCTAGTGTAGACGCTCTAGTGTAGAACGCTCTAGTGTAGAACGCTCTAGTGTAGAACGCTCTAGTGTAGAACACTCTAGTGTAGAACGCTCTAGTGTAGAACCTACGACCCGAGGAGTTCACCGTCACCGGCAGCCGAACCCCAGGTGTAAAGGGAGGGAGGGGCCACCACTTCGCAGGCGGCCCCCCACCTTAAAATGTCCCCCTGCAGGCTAGAAGGTCATGACGACCTCTCCAGCTGAAGTCCTGCTGGTCGGGGCCCCGCCTCTCCGCTAGTCTTAGCTGGGATAGGTCGTTCCCAGAGACCAGCACCTCCATCTTCCGACCCGGTCCGGAGCGATCAGGCTGTGGTTGTGAGCTACAGCGGGAATGACAGGCGTTCCCAAAATAACTCGCTCCTCGCTAAATATTTCAGTAACTCAGATGGTGGCATGAGGAGAAGAGGAGAGGGAGGAGGAGAACAACCTCAAAACTGAGATGTCACCTCCTCCGCCATGACAGTCGGACCGCCGGAATCCAATGATGATCTGGATCCAATGCAAATAATCACAGACCAGAAGAAGCTAACTGGGATTTTTATATATGGACGTATATATGTATATATATATCTTTATATGTACACATATATATATATATATATATATATATATATATATATATATATCTTTATATGTACATATATACTATATATGTATATATATACTATATATATATATATATATATATATATAGTATATATATACTATATATATATATATACATATATATATATGTATATATGTATAATTAGATTAATATGAACTTCAAAGGAAATCATAGAACCACCGCGTTAGATGTTAAACCCAAAAGGACTAACTCTTCAGTTAGAAGAGTTAGTCTAATAATCTTCTCTCAGCGCCGTCGTTAAATGCTGACACAGCAGATGCAGAGTAGAACTGAATTATTAATCTACATTTCCGTAGGCGGCCTCACAGCGAGACGTTAGGGTGGGTTCTGTCCCGATGGCCCGGTTCCTTTAACATGAAATATAGAGATATATTAAATTAAACTTTGTATATTCAATCAATCAAATGAAGATATAAAAAGAAAATAATGTGAAATTTTGTCTGAAAAACTGTTTTTTTATTTAAAAAAACAAAAATCCAACAAAAGGTTCTGCTTAATAAGTAAAAAATGATTTCTTGTTCAAAGTATAATAGATAAATATGTTAATATTCACAAGTTAAATCTCCTCCAGTCGATTCTTCTCCACCAAATCTGGACTGATAGGAAGTTATGACTTCTGCAAACACGGCTCCCCCTAGTGAGGACAATATGAACTATTGGAGTAAAATACGGTTTAAACAAGAATGGATGGATTCATTTTCGCCAAATTTGGACTAAATCGGACCACCGGTTGAGAAATGGTGGTCCGATAAACTTCTCGAGATAAAGCTCCCCCTAGTTGTGGATATTTGGAACTGGTCTTTCCCTAAATCACTCCAGTTCTTCCTCGCGCTAAGGTGTATTTAGGTATAAAAGTTGATCCATGTAATAGTCTTTCAGTTATCGCGTTAACAAGAAGAGCCTGCGGCGGCGACTATTCTTTAACGGTAAAAAAGTTTTCCAGGGTGTAAATAAAGATTTCTAAAAAAAACGTATTCCAGGTAAAAAGGTCCGAAATAAACTTTGAGTATTCTTGAATTATTCAGATTTACAGCGCAGAGTCACACACATACACACACACACACACATACACACACACACACACACACACACACACACACACACACACACACACACATATACACACACATACACACACACACACACACACACACACACACACACACACACACACACACACACACACACACACATATACACACACATACACACAAACCAACACACACATATACACACACATACACACAAACATACACACACACGCACACACACACGCATAAACAGTAAACACACACATACACACAAACCAACACACACACACACACACACACACACACACACACACACATACACACAAACCAACACACACATATACACACACACATACACACACACACACACACACACACACACACACACATATACACACACATACACACAAACCAACACACACATATACACACACATACACACAAACATACACACACACACACATACACACAAACCAACACACACAAACACACACACACACACACACACATACACACACACACACACACATACACACACACACACACACACACACACACACACACACCACACACACACGCATAAACAGTAAACACACACATACACACAAACCAACACACACAAACACACACACATATACACACACATACACACAAACCAACACACACATATACACACACATACACACACACTCAAACTGTCACACACATACACACACACACACACACACACACATATACACACACACACACATATACACACACATACACACACATATACACACACACACACACATATACACACACACCTACACACACATATACACACACATACACACACACTCAAACTGTCACACACATACACACACACACACACACACACATATACACACAAACCAACACACACATACACACAAACCAACACACACATATACACACACATACACACACACTCAAACTGTCACACACATACACACACACCTACACACACATATACACACACATACACACACACTGAAACTGTCACACACATACACACACACAATTACTAACATTAAATGTATTATTATTATTATTATATATAAACACACAAACACACACAGACACGCACAAACACACGCAGACACACATAAACACACACACACACACACACACACACACACACACACACACACACACACACACACACACACACACACACACAGACACACATAAACAGACACACACACAAACACAGTCATACACACGCACACACACACACACACACACACACACACACACCTACACACACAATTACTAACATATATAAACACACAAACACACACAGACACGCACAAACACACACAGACACACATAAACACACACACACACACACACACACACACACACACACACACACACACACACACACACACACACACACACACACCTACACACACACACACCTCATCAGGTCTAATTGAGGACCAGTTGGATTCGAGCCGCCCGCAGACTTAGTAGTCGGTGGTCGGAGAAGCGTGGAGGATTCTCTTTGGCGTCACACGCTTAGCAGCGTCTGGCACCAGAACATACGGCGCTGATCCTCTGTTTGCTGTCACAACTCCATCCTCCAGCAGAACCGGCATGACGGAGGCGGAATAAAAAAAGATGCCTTCAAATACCAGCAGGTATTTTTAGACATTTGGCGGCGGGGCTACATCCTGATGCCGATCCAAAACCCAATCCGGTCTAGACGTTCAACACAGAAAACACCGACGTGGATCAGCGACCCGCTTTAAAGAGGTTCCGGTCCGATCTTTAATCTCGTACCGAAATTCAAAATAAGATGAACCGGGAAAAGACAAAACACAAACGGTGGTTTTGTTCACAGCGGGGAAATGGAGCCGGGTCGGCCCAGGTTCGGTTCTTCTTTGTGTTTCGGTTGTATCAGAACATTTTTATGGGACGATCTGAACTAAAGTGAAATGAAGGACGTCTTTGTCTTTAAAACGTGTTTTAAATCCCTGTTACGGATAAAAAGACGTTTCTAGTATTTTTAGTTTCAAAAAAGTTTCCAGAAGATGTAAATTATAAACTATTTTATCAAAATATGGATAAAATGACGTAAAAAAAACAGGTAGAATTCTTCGGGTCGATTCATACGCAATAAATCGGGACAATATCGGACCAACGCTTGAAAATTTATGGCCCAGAAATCTTCGGGGGTGGAGTCTCAGTAACGTACGACAGAACCTCCCACAAACTCTCCGGTTCTTCTTTTAGGTTAATCGTTACAATCGTACGATCGCAGGAACGTCCGATGATTCTGACGACGCAGCAGGAGTTAAACCCACTGTAAACGTTCTAGTAGAAATATAAGTTCAATCTACAATAAGGAGGAACAAGAGAGAGATGTGTGTGTGGGTGTGTGTGTGTGTGTGTGTACGTGTGTATGTTCATGAGAGTATGTGTATGTGTGTGTGTGTTTGAGTGTATGTGTGTGTGTGTTTGAGTGTATGTGTGTGTGTGTGTGTGTATGTGTGTGTGTGTGTTTGAGTGTATGTGTATGTGTGTGTTTTTGTGTATGTGTGTGTGTGTGTGTGTGTTTGAGTGTGTGTATGTGTGTGTGTGTGTACGTGTGTATGTTCATGAGAGTATGTGTATGTGTGTGTGTGTTTGAGTGTATGTGTGTGTGTGTTTGAGTGTATGTGTTTGTGTGTGTATGTGTATGTGTGTGTGTGTGTTTGAGTGTATGTGTATGTGTGTGTTTTTGTGTATGTGTGTGTGTGTGTGTGTGTTTGAGTGTGTGTATGTGTGTGTGTTTGTGTGTGTGTGTATGTACGTGTGTATGTCCATGACAGTATGTGTATGTGTGTGTGTGTTTGAGTGTATGTGTGTGTGTGTTTGTGTGTGTATGTGTATGTGTGTGTGTGTGTGTTTGAGTGTGTTTTTGTGTATGTGTGTGTGTGTGTGTGTGTGTGTGTGTGTGTTTGAGTTTATGTGTGTGTTTTTGTGTATGTGTGTTTGTACATTCTCATATGTAACTTTAAGGATCTGGGTCATCATCATCATCATCATCATTTTTCCTACATGAACATTATCACATTTCTATAAATAGACGTTAATCAAGAACAACAGGAGCAGCGAGACGCGAGGAGAAACGTTTGACAGGGAGGAGAAACAGGAGGAGAGAGACAGAAGGCTGGAGAGAGAGGATGGGAGGCGTTTCACACACACACACACACTCAAACACACGAACAGACACATACACACACACACACATACACGTACACTAACACACACACACACAAACACACAGACACACACGCACACACACACACATACACGCACACAAACACACACATACGAACAGACACGCACACACACACACACACACACACACACACACACACACACACATGGCATTTCCATCGTCTGGCGTTGGATCTGGTTAGTATTGATCGGTTCTGGGAAGAACCCGCCGCAGTCAGTCTGTCTCTCTGCTATTTATGAGCGGCTCTAATTGTCTCTCCGCCATCCATCAGGTGTCCATCCATCCATCCATCCATCCCTCCATCCATCCATCCATCCCTCCATCCATCCATCCATCCATCCCTCCATCGCTCCATCCATCCCTCCATCCATCCATCCATCCCTCCATCCATCCATCCATCCATCCCTCCATCGCTCCATCCATCCATCCATCCCTCCATCCATCCATCCATCCATCCATCCATCCCTCCCTCTCTCAGCCCCATCACTCATCCCGCCCCGACCCCATTAACGTGTCATATGTCCAACCGTCCCCCCACAGAACTCTTAGGAGATGTGTGTACTGGACTACAGGGATCCGTTATTGATGGAAGCACCTGAGCAGAACCCAAACGAAGCCGAACATCGTATGGTTCTGTACCACTGAGGTCCGTACGGCTGCAGACTCTCTCACTGGATGGTGTTTGGTTAAAAACATCCTGTTTATCTCTTTATATACATTTATAAAAAACTGGATCTGTCAGAACTGGATCTGTCAGAACTGGACCTGTCAGAACTGGATCTGTCAGAACTGGACCTGTCAGAACTGCACCTGTCAGAACTGGATACTCGATCTGATGTGTTTCTGAAATTACACTGAAAACTTTCTATTCATAGTGTGAATGAAAGTTCTACTTTATATACTGTATGTACTTTATATACTGTATGTACTTTATATACCGTATATATATATGTAGCACACTATCTCTAATAATTGTTTTAACAAATCTAGGCTATGCTATGCTAGGCTATTGATGGAAACAGGTGATCCGCTGTGACGACGCCGGAAGGAAGCGGGCGAAAAAATTGTAGAAGAAGAAACTAGCTAATGCTAGCCTATTCCATCACTCATGGCTAAACTTAGCTGGTTTTATAGCCGTTGGCTAATTTCAGCTGCCACAACTAATGTAAACTAATCTTTTTACACGGCTAACGTTAGCTCAGTTAGCTCCGGTGGAGGTCTGCAGCGGAGGCTCCATCTCAAACAGGTACGGTCGGCTTTTGCTGGCGTGGAGCTGAGGGCGGGGCTCAACATAAATCCCTCCCTGTTCCACGTGAGGAAGTGACATCATCAGAGCAGAAGCTGCATTCTGACTCATCCAACCTGTTTGTTTTTTTTATCAGATACATTTTTTCAAAACGTTGTGTTTCTCCGTTTCAATCCCACTAATGTTTCCAGATGTAGCCGCTAACGACGTATCGATGGCTGCCGGTAAATCCGTCCCGCCATCCTTCCATCCAACAACCCTCTCAGCCATTAGCCCCCTCATCTCTCCACCCGCCCATCACTCACCCGTCACTCCGCCTTCATGAGGGCTGGCGTCTCGCTCTCATTAGAAACCCTCCATCTCTGCCTCCACCTCTGCCTCCACCCTCACCTCAGCGGCGTCCAGGAGTGCATTAGCAGATTAAACCCGGGGAGGGAGAGACGAAGCACCTCCTTTCTCTGCCAACTCCCCCCAGCTACATTTCCTTCCTCCCTCCCTCCACCTTCCTCCCTCCACCTTCCTCCCTCCACCTTCCTCCGCGCTTTTAAATTTTTTATCGCCCGACCCACCCTCCTCTTTAAAGCCTCCTGTACATTTCTCTCTCCTCTTCTTTGATCGCCCTTCCCCATCTCGGTCTTCCCGTCTCAAGTCTGACGTTTTGTTTTCTTCTCTTCATACTCCCATCATTCTCGCCGCTGATTACCCAGAATCCTCTCCTGTATCCCGCCGCTTTCATCCCCTACGTGTGGATCTTACCTTCTGCCACACTTTGGCTCCCTCTCATTCAGAGACTCTCCTTTCCCTTCATCTCGCAGACGTCCGAAGACGTCACCTCCACCAAGGAGGAGGTGATTCCAGCGCCGCCTGTTTACAGGTTTGTTTTGCAGGACTACACGAAGACTAGGTGGATTCTGATGGTACCGGGTGGAAAAGGAGTGGGATTAGGAAAGGAACCAGAAGATCTGAAGGACAGCATGAGGCAGAAGATCCAGAGGATGTGAGGAATGTCGTATGGATACCGACAGAAACTCAGGCTGAATGTATTTATTATATTAAGGAGAACTCTTTTATTCACAGGAACCAGAACCCAGAGGAACCAGCCCAGTTCTGTCCCTCTGTTGCTGACATTCCTGATGACTTGTCCTCAGGGTCTTGTCCCAGCAGCAAGGGCTGAGGGGAACCATCGGACAGTCCGACGGGTCGAACGTAGATCAGCCGTTCTGATCGGTCCGGAACCAGAGTCCGAAATCGGACTTTCGGCCTTTGACGATGCTGCGGGGAACCGTTCCCATTCAGACGCAACAGCATCAGGTGATGGGTCGGTTCCTGTGTTCCAAAACCCGTTAGATGAGGTTGGAGTTGTGGAAGGGTGGTGGTGGTGTCTGGTGTCACGCATGAACATATCTCAGATTTTCAGCACAGATGGTGAAACGGACCATGAGATGTACCGATGGTGTTTTATCTGTGGTCAGGAGCTCGCATGTCCAAAGAAACCAGATGAGGTGGTTCAGGTATCTAATGAGGGTTCCTCCCTTTGGAGGTTTTACCAGCCACATCCAACAGGCAGAAGATCTCAGCTGAATCATGAACTTTAGAACAGAGAGAGAGAGAGAGAGAGAGAGAGAGCGAGAGAGAGCGAGAGAGAGAGCGAGAGAGAGAGAGTCTGGATGACTCCTGGTCTGAATGATGATGGGCAGAGGGACACAGAGGGCTCTAGGACAGAGGACAGGAACAAAGCCGGGCCTTGTGACAGCGGAGGCATCAGGACACAGTGGCGCTCTGTGTCTGTGGAATCACATCCTCCGGCTGAAGCCCCGCCTCCACACGCCGCACCACAGAAAGGATGGCATGTGTGTGTCTGTGTGAATGCATGAATCCCACTGGATGGTCGGAGAGCAGTAACGTGTCGCATCACACATCTTTCAAACACAGAGACCCTCTTTCTGATCGGAGCGTGTTCTGTGCCTCCGTCGGGCTCCGCCCACTTTTTACTTCAAATCAGATCTTCAGATCAGAAAGGTTAAACATTTACACGGCCATCAGAAACTCCATCCAGCGTCTGAGACCAAAACAGACCCTCATGTGGACAGTAAAATAAGAAAATCTGTAGATTTAATTATAAACCAAAAGTTTTTATATTTCTATCTTATTTCCCATCAAATTACTTATAGGAACCATATTTTATTGCAAGTCTAGAACATATTCTTTAATGACACTGCCTAAAGAAAGGCAGTGTTGACTAAATATATGCTATGCTACTTCCTGGCTACTACTGTTTAGCGTTAAAACAAGTACATGATGGCAAAAACGCCATTTTGTGTCCTGCTCAAGAACGAAAGGTTCACAAAACTCTGATGTAACCGTAAAAATAAGGAGCGATAACCAAATGTGAATCAAGAATTTATGACTACAACTCACTTCAAATGTTTTATAAACATATTGTCACATATTGCTTAGCTAAAATAAAAGCAGTTCCTCCCAAGGGGGCCGCCATTTTGTGTCCTAAGGGGATGCTACCAAAACTGTCAAATTTGGCAGTGCTGACCAAATATGAGCCAACGTTCTGTTACTCCATGGCTTGTTTTTTGCTGAAAATCTTTAAAAAATCATATTTAAGTGTACTGCAAGCTATAAAAATTGCAATTTCAAGCGTGTCTGCTGCCACCGCGGGTCTTTAAATGAGACAAACGCTGGTCAAAACAGAATGAATACTGTAAAATTAAGCATTGGTGACCAAATATTAACCCCAGTTTTGTCGCTTGGTATCTAATTTCTAGCTTAAAACTTTTTGTCAGATATTTCGCGCACCATTCCGCTTAAAATTAGTTTATAATAATAATAATAATAATAATACATTTAATTTATAATGCACTTTACATTTGGATCAAATCTCAAAGTGCTACAAGGCAAAAGCAGATAAAAGCATCAATAAAAAATAAATAAATAAATAAATAATAATAATAACTATACAAAAACGTGACCAAAAGCATTAATGTCAATTACAGTTATAGGTTCTGCTAAAAAGGAAAGTTTTAAGTCCTTTTTTAAATGTGTCAGTCGTCTGTGGAGCCCTGAGATGGTCAGGGAGGGCATTCCACAGACGAGGGGCAGCAGAACAGAAGGTCCGATCACCCATGGTGCTGAGCTTAGTCCGGGGAAGGAGGAGGCGGTATGACTGGGTAGAACGGAGGGATCGTGTTGAGGTCAGTGGGGTGAGTAGTTCTTTCAGGTAGGGGGGTGCGTTACCATGGATACACTGGTGAGTGAGGAGAGAGATCTTATAATCAATCCTGGTTGAGATGGGAAGCCAATGAAGGGAATGAAGAACAGGGGTGATGTGTTTGTGTTTACGAACTCTCATCAGGATCCTTGCAGCACTGTTTTGGACATACTGAAGTCTTTGAAGACTTTTATCAGGGATCCCGATGAGAAGTGAGTTACAGTAATCCAGTCGGGAGGAAACGAATGCGTGAACCAGCTTTTCAGCATCACTCAAGGTTAGTGACGAACGGAGTTTGGAAATATTCCGGAGATGGTGAAAGGAGATCTTGCAGATGTGTTTGATGTGGGATTCAAAAGTGAGTTGAGGGTCGAATCTCACGCCGAGGTTGGTGACTGATGAAGAGAGGGGAATGTCGTGACCAGAGAAGGTAATACTGGTTATGGAGGAAGACTGGGTCTGATGAGGGGTGCCAATTAAAATAGCTTCGGTTTTGGAGCTGTTCAACTGGAGAAAGTTGTTTTTCATCCACACCTTTATCTCCTCCAGACAAGTGCGGAGAGTTGACAGGGGAGATGATGAAGATGAGGATGGAGAGGCTGAGGAGGAACATGTGTCAGTTTTTATGTAGATTTGCGTGTCATCAGCGTAACAATGGAATGAGAGTCCATATCGACTGATGACACGGCCAAGGGGGAGCATGTATAGTATGAAGAGAATGGGGCCAAGGACTGATCCCTGGGGGACTCCACAGGTGACGGTGTGTGTCCGGGACTTTGAACTTCCAAGGGAAACGTATTCTGTTCTGTCAGTGAGGTAGGATTTAAACCAGTTTAGGGCGGTGGCAGTGAGTCCAGTGGTGTGATGTAGGCGGTGTAGGAGTATTCCAGGGTCAACCGTGTCGAAGGCAGCAGACAAATCAAGGAGAATCAGGAGGGAAGGTGAACCAGCATCTGCTGCCATCCGTAGGTCATTTGTGACTCTAAGCAGAACTGTTTCTGTGCTGTGGGCGGAGCCAGAACCAGACTGAAAGGTTTCAAAGAGGTTGTTGTATTTGAGGTGGTCCTGGAGGTGGGCAGCAACTACTTTTTCCAGAACTTTGGAGAGGAATGGGAGTTTGGAAATGGGCCTGTAATTAGCAAAAAGTTCTGGATCGAGAGTAGGTTTTTTGAGGAGTGGTCTGATTATGGCGGCTTTTAGGGCAGATGGAACAAAGCCGGCCTGGAGGGATTGATTTATAACATCGGTGATCAGGGGACTGATGGAAGAGATGTTAGTTTTCACCAGGGCTGTAGGAAAGGGGTCGAGGGCGCAGGTGGAGGATTTCATTGTCCTGATGATAACCTCAACCTCCTGCTGTGAGATTTCTGGGAAACATCTTAGAGGCTGGGAGACCTCAAACTGAAAGTAAGCAGACTGGATAGGTAGAGAGGAGGAAAGAACAGAACGGATTGAGTCAATTTTTGATTTGAAGAAAGCCATGAAATTATTACAGTGCTCTTCTGTAATTTCTGTAAGAGGGAGAGTTTGTGGTTTAAGAAGATGATTGATGGATTGATTGATGGTGGAAAACAGCTGCTTAGAATTTCCAGGACTAGTTTTGATGATGTTGGAGTAGAACAGTGACCGAGCCTCTCTAAGGGACTTTGAGTAGATCTTTTGGTGTTCCCGAAAGGCTAGCTTGTGGACAGTAAGACCTGAAGCCTTGTAACGCCGCTCAAGGACACGCCCAGCTGCCTTCATTTTCCGTAGCTCGCTCGTGAACCAGGGGGCTGAGCGGGAGAAGGTGACTGTTCTAGTTTTTACAGGGGCGTGACGATCCAGGATGCTACTCAGGGATTTATTGTAGAAATCTACTGAGTCATTTGCTGATACAAAGTTGGCAGAAAGAAGATGCTGGAGGTCGACTCTCATGGTTTCTGGGTTGATGTTTTTCAAATTCCTGAAGTAGATTTGACGTTTGGGCTTAGTGAGGGATGACAAAAGCGACAATTCCATGGAAACGGCCTTGTGGTCGGACACACCCAGATCGTACACAAGAAGATTGCTGAGAGGAGCAGAGTCAGTGATGACTAGATCCAGAGTGTGCCCCATCGTGTGGGTGGGGACATCGACAAGTTACCTGAGATTAAAACAATCCAGTAGTTGGAGAAATTCGGAAGCAAAACGACATGCAGGGGAGTCGACATGAATGTTCATATCTCCAAGAACTAAAATATTGGCAGAGGTTGTGTAAAATGTCGACAAAAGGTTGTACATCTCAGAGACGAAGGCTGGGTTTTGTTTGGGTGGCCGGTAGATTTGAAGTATGGTCATGGAGAAAGGGGGTTTACAATTAAATGCCAGGCATTCAAAAGAAGAGATCTCTGGCAACGGTAGGGGAGACAAGTCCAAATCACTGTGGTAGATGACAGACAGACCACCACCACGACCAGTGCTGCGGGCTTTCTGGAGGTAAGAATAACCGGCGGGACAGGTCTCATTCAGGACAGAAAAATCATCTGGTTGTTGCCAGGTTTCTGTAAGGCACATAACGTCCAGAGATTTCTCCAGGATGTGGTCATGTATGAGGCATGATTTGTTTGTGAGAGATTGTGAATTAAAGAGTTCGATTTTAATACTAGATGGAGCAGGGAGTCTCTGTATTGGCCGAAGAAGACTAAAATCCACTCCACGTTTTCTAACCCGCACAGTGGATGATTGTAACAAGGAACGTCCATTGACATTAATGGGAAAGGCTGCAGCATTCTGATGACGTGTCAAAGACGCGATAGTGCGCACGTCAGAGCAAAAGGACGGAATGGAGTTATCTGAGCGGGAGCGGGAGTAAACAAACTTAGAACGGCAACTTCTGTGAATGTAACGGGGCCGGCGAAGGAGTCCAAGTTGTTTAATAACCGATATGCACAACGGAGTGTTGTAGTTGTTGTATTTCATCAGTTGGGTGGCGGAATAATTCATCATCATGCCACTCGTGGAGACTAGCCCGTTATTAGCCGTTAGCTTTGGACGAGACGCACAGAGGACGTTAGTAGCCGTTATATTCATGGAAATGATGCCGAGAAAAAGCTATCAAACACAGAAAATGATCAACAGCAGCTATTGATGAAAGTGTCACGGGGCCAGTGATGAAGAAGACGGATAAACAAACTGATATCAACGATGAGCAAACAGAAACGGACATAAACGATGAAACAAACAGACACAGAAGTCTCCGGGTGATGCTACACTTGCAGCAACAGGTAGGCGGACCGTCACCAGACTCGGTAGAATTCGTACAAATACAAATACAGAAAAACAGATACAAATATGGATATATATCCAAAAGGTTTGCCAGTGACCAACAATAAAAGGTATACTTGTCGGTTAATAGTATTGCAGGCTGTAGAAGTGACAGTTTATGACAAGTGGGCCACCATTCTGTGTCCAGCTTATAAAAGGGAGGCTTACAAATGTCAAATGTCAAATTAAAATGGCAATGCAGACCAATTTATCCTATTCCTCACTTAGATTATTTTTTGAGTCTTTTATCATGTTTTAGATTATTGTTAACCGTGTCCAGTGGCCATTTTGTGCCTTGACGCAGAAAAGAGGCAAGCCAAACTCAGATAAAACAGTAAAAGTAGGCAGTTTAGATGAAATATAAAGATGTTATCCATACAGAGTAGAATTTGAAAATATTTCAAAACATCTTTTAGTCAACTGTTTAGCTACAAGATGGAAGCTTATGATGCGGGGCCACCATTTTGTGTCCTGCTCAGAAACGGAGACTTACAAAAGTCTGATCAAACTTTAAATGGAGTCAGTTCTGATAAAATATGGAAATTCTGTTCCCTACATATCCTTTTTATCGCTTAACATCTTTTAAAACTATGATTTAATGAACCACTTAGTCTGAACCACTTAAAAACCATACATTTACCGCGTATACGCTGCCATTTTGTGTCTAGAAATGAGACTCAAGCTGGTAAAATTTTGTTCCTACACTGCCTGTTCTTCAGGACGGCTTCACTCCAGCGTATTATAACAAATATGAGAGTTTTTTACTGCAATATTAATCATTTAAATGTTTTAACCCATTATGTGAGTCTGTGTCCACCAGAGTCATGTGATCGGAGACGATTCATCCTCACAGCAGGACAGTTCATGGACGTTCTCCAGCACCATATATACATATATATTTATACTTTATACTATAATACACACATAAAATAAAGATGCTCCGTCACCGCTCCACATGAACGCCCCTGCACTCCAGAGGAGCTTTAATTAAAACACTGAATCAATGGCTGCTTCTCATCTCGGTGTGTCGGCGCTCTACGAGAACCTGTTTCAACACACACACACACGCACACACACACGCACACACACACACACACACGCACACACACACACAAACGCACGCAAGGATATGTGTCACTTCAAACTCCTGAGATTGGTATGCGTGTGATAGATGGCGTCCTCAGAGGTTGGGTGTCAAATGTAGGTCACACCCATCACACATACATGAAAATGATTTCATGGACATACACACACACACACACACACACACACACACATATGCACACACACAGCTTCCTGTGATAAAAAAGTAGGTGTTTCCTGATGACGCTGAGGGGGGGGTGATCAGGTGCAGGAATTATTCAAGCGACCTGATTGATGGGCGTAAAGCGCGGCGGCGTCGTTTGCTGTATGTTGAACCCTCTGAGGTAAACAAGCGTGTAACTTCCTGCACAGGTGCATCAGATGCTTCTTCTTCCCCCAGCTGTGACACAAACAACATGTTTGCATAAATGGTGATGAGCAGCAACGATGGAAGGAAGTAACGTGACGAAGAAGAACGTAGAGTGAAAAAGTGAGAGACTTTGTAGAACGTGTCACAATGTGTCCATCATCTACAAAACCTCAACCCGGGTCAGAAACCCCCCGTACGTTAACCCACCTCTGCTGGGTTCCTGCGAGAACCTCAGCATGTATGAAACCTGAGCGGCGGTGATCTCGGAGCTCAGCCGCTGTTCAGGAAACAGAAGGTGGCGTTTTTAGTGGCGAGGTTTGAGCCGCGTTTGAAGCTTCGGAACAACAAAGTCTGAGAAGCGGGTCGAGGCTCGGTGCTGGTGCAGAAGAACCAGCAGCACTAAAGAGCGTGACAAGCAGACAATCCTCCGAGTGGAAGGATCT
>JBBDHG010000333.1:165000-172500 GCA_037951165.1 Lophius americanus
CAAGCACACACACACACACACACACACACACACACACACACGCACACACACACACACACACGCGCACACGTACACATACACACACACACGCGCACACGTACACATACACACACGTACACGTACACGTACACACACACACACACACACATACACATACACACACACACACACACACACACACACACACACCGCTGAAGCAAACATGTACACATGAATTCTGCTATTAGCCACACACGCTGACCCGATCCAGAACGCCACAGTTGCAGCAGCTCACCATCTTTGAACTAAAACTTACAAATAATGGCGTTGCTGTTTGTGGGAGAGCGGAACCATGTTTGTGTGTGTGGTGTGTGTGTGTGTGTGTGTGTGTGTGTGTGTGTGTGTGTGTGTGTGTGAGTGTGTGTGTGGTTCCTAACGAGCCTCTCTGCTTATCACAACAAGCTCCGGTTCTGTTCCTCCATGCTGCCAACAACAGGCTTTGGACCTGTTTCTTCTCCTCGCTGCGCCGCCGTTTGTCTGACCTATAAATAGGCCATTACTCTGAAATGCAGGCATGCTTCCCCTAAAAAATCCCCCCCCCCTCCTGTCGCTCCGATACCCCCCCCAACCCCCACCCACACCCTCAGACGCAGGAGTGCGTTGGTCCCCCCGAGCACAATCAGCCCGCCGGCCCGACAACAGAGGCCAGATTAAACTGGGCTTTTTAAAGCCCGTCTCATTTGAAGTGGGGGGAGGGGCTTTGGGGGGGTCGACGTCCCGTTTGATGTGGCGGCTTGAGATGCAGCTGGTGACGTTTCGCCGAGTGACGCATCGAGTGCAACTCCGTCTTCTTTTCATCCTCAGAGCGCACGGATTAAGAAAAGGAAAACAGAACCTCCTCGTCGAAAAAACGGGTCGCTTCACCCTTCATCCTTCATCATCAGCTTCATCGTCAGCTTCAGGGTCAACTCTGACCTCGGTCAATCATTCAGACTGTCCGGGGTCAACGTCCCATCCCGTCTCTTGTATGTGCTGTATTTATCTGTTTACCTCCAGCACCATCTGGACCACCAGAACCTCCAGAACCTCCAGAACCTCCAGATTTAATGATGAAGGTTTTCTATTCATCTACTTTACAAGCAGATTAGCATAAATGCAAAAACAAAAAAACGCAACCAGGAATAAAAGTCTAGTCCAACGCCGTCGTCCCCACAGGGAGCATATACCCCATAAAAGACCCAAATCCCCTGCATAGTACAAGCAAAGCTTTAGTTTTCGGAAAAAGAAAAGTTCCTCAAAGTGAGTAAAATACGATATCAGACATAAACCTCCTCCAGTCCAACGGTTGAGGAATTACGCCCTGGACACTTTTGTAGATGAAGCTCCCCCTAGTGTCGAGAATATGCTACTGACCTTTCCCAGAATCAGTCCAGTTCTTCCTCACACTCTGGTCTATGTGGGTATAAATTGTGAGGAGGATCCCTCGTACAGTTTTTAACACCGGGGATCTGCGGCAACGATATTCCACAGTTAGCTGGATAAGTCGCCGGGATATCCGGGCTTCATTCGCTCTCATAGCGGATGTTAGCTTAGCATGGTATCTGTTATTAGCTCTGACACACGGTCATCCACTCAGTCTGTGTTCAAGTCATTAGCAACATGCTAGTTAGTGTGCTCAAAGTGTATGTGAGACTTTTTAGCGTAACCATAAATACCAGAGTATGCGAATTGCATTCTGGGAAATATTCCAGTATTCAATCAAGGTGGTGATGAAACCGACCACAACACAAAAGCCAGGAGATGGCGCCGTGTGTTCTCTGGATGAGACGGACCAGATGCTACAGCGGCGTCTTTGGTTCTGTCATTAATGATCCGTTGGACGGTTCTGATGTTCCTTTCTTGGATCCGAGCCGATATTCTCTCAGTACCTCCAGCTGCTCCAAACTCTTTGATCTTCTAATCCGTCCCTTTTAAGTTATTTTTGGAGCCTTGCATCATAACTGTTGATTCTTTCGGCTCGGTGATGTCGCCGTGTTTACCGACTCCTCTCTATCAGAACCAACTTTTTAAAGCAGCTTGTGCTACAGTACCTCCTCCTTTGGATCCGAGGACACCGGCTGACCTGGGACCGACCCAGGACCCGGGACCCGGGACCGCATGCTCGTGATCCTGGCGCTGCTCCAGCAGTGGACCGCTTTGGTAGCTTCTAACCACACCGGAACCAAACAGTCTTAAAAAAACAGTTCTGGAGATGTTCTGACCCAGTTTATCGTCACGTTTGGTCAAATCAAGGACAAAACTTTCACCCGCCGTCTATAATCTATCCCACCCACTGACAGGTAACCACGGCAACCACACACAATCACTGTCACTCTGACTTCCTCTTGTCAGTGGTCATAATGTTATGGCTGACTGGTGTGTCTTCTGAACAGCGGCACGGACGTCTCAGTGAAGAGTTTAAGTTTAACAGAAGATGTTTCGTAAAGATAAACAGGAAAGAGATTTTGAACTACAGAGAGGAGCGAATAACTCCCTGCGATCCTTCAAAATAAGAGCACTTAAAAAACATTAGTCATGATTTTTAAACTTTAAAAAAATAAAGTCGTGATCTGCCGGTCAGAATTTATAAACTATTGGTGATAGGCGTCTTTAATTCTTAATGAAGGAATAAAAGAAGATTTTACAGATTTCAGATTTTCAGTCAAACTTTTCTGCTACAATGCTCTTATTCTTAAAGGCAGCGTCTGGTGTCTCACATGATGATGAAGACTGCGAGTGAGGAAGAGCTTAGAGCCACGGCTCAATCAGACGGGTCACAAGATGAAAACCCAAATAGGTAAAGAGTCACTCAGCATCATCATCATCACACAGAACCAGGATTATTCTCCCGCCCAGTAGAACTCTTTATGACGTCCTCTCTCTCCACCTCTTTGCTCCTCCCCTTCTTCTCCTTCTACCAGTAGATCCACTATCCCTCCTCCTCTTCACGGGTCAGAACCATCTCTATCTGTCCTCTCTGACTTTGTCTCCAGGACGTCTCACCTGGACTGTCCCTCTGATGTCTCCTTCATAATCCTGTCCTTCCTCTCACTCCCAGAGAACATCTGAACATCTTCATCTCTGCCTCCGGTCTTCTGCTCAGAACCAGAACCACCGTCTCTAAACCATCCAGCAGAACTGCTCTCACCTCCATCTTGGAAACCTTTCCCTTCACTCCTGCTGCTCCTCTTCTGTCACAGATAACTCCCCACACTCTTCTACACCCACTCCCCCATCCTCACCTCCTCCTGCCTCCCTTTCATTCACACATTTATTCTGTTTCGCTCTTCTCTCCAACGAATACCTCCACCTCTCCAGGTTCTCCTCCACCAACATCATAGTCCATGGAGACTCCTGCTGACCTCCTCTGTCAGCCTGTCCATCACCACAGCAAACAAGAAGGGGCTCGGAGCCCATCCATGGTGCAGTCCCACCCCTACCTTGAACCCATCCGTCACTCCTACTGCTCTCACACATATCCTGTTCCTCTCTAACATACTTCCTGTCCCTCCAGACCTCCTCATGCAATCCCACAATCCCTCCCTCGCCGCTCTTTCCTACGTTTCCTCTAAATCCACGGCGCCTTGGATTTAAAAAAAAAGAATCCTGACTCCGAGGCTCTGAAGCCGGAGACGTTGTTCTTCTATGATGTCACAGGTCCTTCCTATAGAACCTGGACATTTGCATACGGTATCTTCTCCACAGGATTACTCTGCTCAGGATTACCTTCAGCGGCGTCACCAATTACTGAGGGTCTCTCTCTGCCGCCAGCAGCGACCCGCTCTAGTGTCACAGTCCCCCGCCTGAACATCTGTGAGCCTCAGGGAACACGCCGCCATATGTCAGCCAAAATCTGAGCAGAGGGGCGGGGCTTGGTATTAAAGCTGTGGGTGGTGGAGGTGGGCTGTCAGAGAGGGGGCCATGGAGACTCCGGTGGGGGGGGGGGGGGGGTGGGGGGGGAGGGGACTAAAGGAAGAGTCTTTTTTTTACGGTAAAACACAGAACATCCATCCATTAATAATGGCAATAATAAAAGGAGGGAGATAAAAACGTAGAGTTCCCATAAAACGACGCCGCTGATCAAAAATCCTTCAGCAGAAAAAAAAGGCCTTTGATGCAGAAGGACGTTTTTAACCGCCGCGTTTCCTTCAGGTCACATTTACCACATTTACAAACAGAAATGATTCAAATTAACTACATGAAAGACTTTCATTGAAATAAAGCGTCTGGGAGAAAAAATCTATTTATTTAGTTTTTCTCTTTTAGAGAGAAAAAGTTCAGCTGCATATAAAAATAACAATATTAATATTAATAGTAAGTATAATAATCATTATTATAATAATCATTATTATAATAATGATTATTATAATTAATAATTTCTCCCCCAATCTGGCCTGGACTGTTTCTCTTTATGAACCCGGACTGTTTCACTGTGTTAAATTGTAAAATCAGCAATATTGAGACGAGATTTCAGAATAAAAGCTGAACAATGTGACATATTATCAAATAAGGGGTTTTAATTACTAAAGATCCCCCTCCGAATTGCACAGCTGTTTTTTTCGAAGGAAGGAAGGAAGGAAGGAAGGAAGGAAGGAAGGAAGGAAAGGAGATGAAAGAAGACGAAGAGGAAGGTGCGTGGTTTGGTATACAGGACTTTCAGTGACGAGACAAAAATGTCCCTTTTGAGACTTTTGAGGGGTTAAAAGTTCTGAGATATAAGTCGGTACCAAAAAATGTTGGGCCTTAATAGTTATTAGAGGAATCCAGAATTAAACTGACGACCGATGAGGTGACGACATAAGAGCTGAAGTTGGTCCTCTTTAAGTCCCTGCAGGAAGCTGCTCTTATTTTGGCGATCTTTCTGAGGCGGGAGATGTTTAATGAGATTATGGACGTGTGAAACCTCCCACTGTAGATTCAGTGGCATAGTCTGGGTGACCATGTAGAATGTAAAGGGAGAATGAAAGGGGGCCGAGGACAGAGCCTTGTGGCGCCCCTCATGCAAGGATCTGGGATAACTTGGATTTTAGCTCCTTATTTTTATTCTAAACCCTCCGACGATCCAGGATCCTTCAGTCCTGTGAGAGTTCTCTCATTCTACCCCTCTGGAACACAAAGAAGTTTCAATCCCTTTCTGTCGATGTAATTCCTGAATGGTGTGTTTACACGGAGCAGTTTAATCCTGATTGGGCTTTCAAACTCAATCTAATCGGGTTAATGTAAACCCAGCTTCTGATGGCGAAGAGGAGGCCAGTCAGGATTAATCTTAGCTTGCTTTGCTAATGGCTTCCCAGCATCAGTAGACGTTGATCCAAACCGTTGAGTCGAACAGAAGCAAAGAGGTAAAAAGGTGCATTCCACCAATTTCTGGTTTCACACAGAAAGATAAGTTTTTATCAGGTTTGGAGAGAAATCCGGACAAAAACTTCAACGTATTTCTTGAATTTAATGAGCAGAACTGATTATCAAAGAGTTTATATTCCTCTGTGGTTTGAGGCGATTCTATTCCAGATTAGGTGTTTATATGGAGCACTTCAATCCCGATTAAGCTTTCAAACCAACTCTATCTGTTCTAATGAGGACTGTTTCACCGTGTGAACCTGGACTGTTTCACCGTGTGAACCTGGACTGTTTCACTGTGAACCTGGACTGTTTCACCGCGTGAACCTGGACTATTTCACCGCGTGAACCTGGACTGTTTCACTGTGTGAACCTGGACTGTTTCACTGTGTGAACCTGGACTGTTTCACTGGATGAACCTGGACTGTTTCACTGTATGAACCTGGAACGTTTCACCGTATGCACCTGGACTGTTTCTCCGTATGAACCTGGACTGTTTCACTGTGTGAACCTGGACTGTTTCACTGTGTGAACCTGGACTGTTTCACTGTGTGAACCTGGACTGTTTCACTGTGTGAACCTGGACTGTTTCACTGTGTGAACCTGGACTGTGGCGCTGATTTAGTTTTCATCTCACACAGAGGGATGCGATCCAAAAATCACTTCCTGGTTCAATTCACAAGAAATTCCTGATCCAACAAATCCTTTCTGACCCGGACTAGAACTTCACAGAAATGTTCTAGATGTTCAGCACAACCACGAGGCGGGTCGGAACCTTTCCAGCCGGTCTCCGGCAGCTGGGCAGAACCAAACCCCATCCTGTGAAGGAAAACGAGCGCCACTCAGGGAGCGTCCAAACACGCGCGCGTGATCTTTTACGCACGCGTCGCGCCTTTGAATCCAAACACGCTCCTCTGGATGAATGAGATCCTGCAGCCACAGTTGAGAAGAAGTTCTGCTCCGGCACAGAACCGTCTCAAAACACAATGCGAGAGCACGCGCCACCGCTCCGAACCACCTCGTGCGCGTGGTTCGGCAGGGCAGCGCTGACGCACACAGACACGCGCTCCCTGCACAAATAAACATTAAAGAGGTGTGATGAGATTCTCTTACCGAGGAAGAGGAGGAGAGGATGAAGAAGAAGAGGACTGGATGAAGAAATTATAAATCCTTAGTTCGCATTGTCGGAGAGGAAGAGGAGGAGAGGAAGCGGGCTGCTACTGTGCAGGAATAATCCGACTGTCAGTGACAATAACCGGGAGGGGAGGGGGAGGAGGAGGGGGGGAGGAGGAGGAGGAGGAGGAGGAGGAGAGCAACCCCATCCAATTAGAAAGAGGAATTGACTGTCAAAGGAAAAAAGGCAGTTAGTGTTTAAAGCAGTCAGACTGGAGGAGAAATGATTATTATCATAACAACCTGAACCTGGAGGGTTTCACTGTGTGAACCTGGACTGTTTCACTGTGTGAACCTGGACTGTTTCACTGTGTGGACCTGGAGGGTTTCACTGTGTGGACCTGGACTGTTTCACTGTGTGAACCTGGACTGTTTCACTGTGTGAACCTGGAGGGTTTCACTGTTTGGACCTGGAGGGTTTCACTGTGTGAACCTGGACTGTTTCACTGTGTGAACCTGGACCGTTTCACTGTGTGGACCTGGACTGTTTCACTGTGTGAACCTGGACTGTTTCACTGTGTGAACCTGGACTGTTTCACTGTGTGAACCTGGACTGTTTCACTGTATGAACCTGGACTGTTTCACTGTGTGAACCTGGACTGTTTCACTGTATGACTTGGATTGTTTCACTGAATGAACCTGGACTGTTTCACTGTGTGAACCTGGACTGTTTCTCTGTGTGAACCTGGACTGTTTCACTGTGTGAACCTGGACTGTTTCACTGTATGACTTGGATTGTTTCACTGAATGAACCTGGACTGTTTCTCTGTGTGAACCTGGACTGTTTCTCTGTGTAAACCTGGACTGTTTCACTGTGTGAACCTGGACTGTTTCACTGTGTGAACCTGGACTGTGTGACTGTGTGAACATGGACTATTGGATTATAATAACAACAACAACAACAATAATAACAACAATAATAACAAAAATAATAACAATAATAATAATATTTTTTATGATAATAACAAT
>JBBDHG010000333.1:175000-177500 GCA_037951165.1 Lophius americanus
GAGGATTGATGAAAAAAACTTTTATTTGTATTTAAACTTTAACTCTGTCCTCTGAGGATTGATGAAAAACACTTTTGTGTAATAAACTTCACAAACAGAGGAAGTAGAATCGGTCAGAAGAGTTTTGCTGCCCCCTGCAGTCCAACACGGAGAAACTCGCCCTCACTGTGAGTGAGGAATCTGAGTGACGTGTTTCTGGACCAGTGAAGATCCAGATCGGACCTCATCGATAAACCTCAAGAATTAGGGATTTGGACCGTGACGGAACCATTTTCCCGGCCGTCTGATTGTCCTGAGGAGGCGGAGCAAACATTTTAAAGTGGGAGGCGACATTTTGAGATCACATCTCTGCTTATGGAAAATATAAACTCTACATGTGATAAATACGTTATAGATACGCCCAAATAACGTCATGTGGGCGGAGTTTGGAATCTCAATGTTTTTATCCAAGCAACTTCTTTCAGCTCTTTCCTTTTCTTTTTTTATTAGGGGGTCGCCACAGGGGGTCACGCATATTGATTTTGTGTATGTTCTGCTTTTTTGCTTTTGTTTCCTGACACAACCCTAACATTTATCCGGGCTTGAGGGACCAGCACCAGATTTGGACGGGGATTCGAGTCCCAGTCTCCTGGACCAGAGTCGGTGCTGGAACCCACAGGTATAAATCTAAAAAAAAAAGAAAGAATCAGAACTTGTTTCTTTGCTGACCCAGATAAAAAAGCCCGTGACCCACCTGTGGGGCGTGACCCGGTCTTTGGGAACCACTGCATTAGACCACCTCCGACACTGATGCACCAAAATCAATCACAAATATTCCACACATTATTTCTGCTGCTGGAGAAAACCAGAAGTTCTGATTGGATAATGAACAGTTGAATCTGATTGGACCAGATGTTATCGGATCACATCCTTAGAAGTCCAAACATGGCTGAAGGAGGATCTGAGGTAAAAAAAAAGAAAAGACAAAAGTCCAAGAAGGACTCGTTAAATTAGAAGAAGGAAGGTTCTGATGGACCCTATAATAATAATATTATTATTTTGAGTTCCTTCATCTGCCAGCAGAGGGCGCCCTCTGACCACAGAACATCTCCCAAACTATTAGAACTTCTTTTCCTCGGGAGAGGAGAGGAGGAGGCTGAGAGGTGAGGAGGAGGCTGAGAGGTGAGAAGGAGGCTGAGAGGAGAGGAGGAGGCTGAGAGGAGAGGAGGAGGCTGAGAGGTGAGGAGGAGGCTGAGAGGTGAGGAGGAGGCTGAGAGGTGAGGAGGAGGCTGAGAGGAGAGGAGGAGGCTGAGAGGTGAGGAGGAGGCTGAGAGGTGAGGAGGAGGCTGAGAGGTGAGGAGGAGGCTGAGAGGTGAGGAGGAGGCTGAGAGGTGAGGAGGAGGCTGAGAGGTGAGGAGGAGGCTGAGAGGAGAGGAGGAGGCTGAGAGGTGAGGAGGAGGCTGAGAGGTGAGGAGGAGGCTGAGAGGTGAGGAGGCGAGGAGGTGAAAGATTCACTCCCTCCAGTCAGGACAGGAAATAGAGGTGAGGAGGAGGCTGAGGGGTGAGGAGGAGGCTGAGGGGGGTCCATCCTGCCCCATGTGTGCAGCCGCTGGTCCTGTCCTCTCTAGAGTGTGGCGGCCCCCTTGTCAGGTGTGTGGGTGGGGTCATGGGGCGGTGGGATCAGTTTTTGCTTGGGGGGCTTGTGGCCCCAATGGGTCCGGGGGTTCGCTATCTCCTGTCCTTCTGTTAGCCAGTCCCTGGCCAAGGGGGGGCCCCCCCTTCATGGCCCCCAGCTGGCCCTCCGTTGGGTTGGTCATGCCTGAGGGGCAATGGCCTCAGGTCTTCCCTGATCTGTGGGGTTCTGGTGGTTTGGGTCCCTGCCTGCTGGTCAGTGTGGCGTTGGGACGACCCCCCACCACCTAAAACACACACATACACACACACACACACACACACACACACACACACACACACACACACACACACACACACACACACACACACAGATCAGCATGAAGTTGATTGGATCCAGTCTCACACTGCATCTTCTCATAAAGGCGTACTGACCGGGTCGTGTCCTACAAGAACCCGGGTCCGTGTTGAGACAACAGGTTTTTATCTTAGAAACAAATATTGTTTCGGGTTCCCGCCGACTCGTGGAGCTGGGACCGCCCCTTCAGACGCGAACCCAGATGATCCAGCAAACCCGATTGGTACATCTTCAAAAAAAAAAAAAAGGAGGACAAAACCGTGGCGTAGTCCGGCCCCCAGGTGGCGCCGGATTCCCTCTTGCGTTGCTGCGGTGTAAACGCTGCGTTCGATGAGCGGCAGATGCTCGCGAACGCTCTGATCAACCGATCTCATCAAGGAGCCGGTAAGCGCGATCCCCCCAGACGCCCCTAAAATATTGTGCAATTTTCTCAGAGTTGTGGAGTCAGGAGGAAGTTAATAAACCGCGGCGAGGAGCTGCAGCGGATCTAAATCAGCCGTTTCTTCTTGTACATTCAGCAGCCAGAGCAAC
>JBBDHG010000333.1:182500-197102 GCA_037951165.1 Lophius americanus
GTTCCTTTAACCACTGGAGCGTCGACGGACCGGCGGGATGAGACCCAGAACCTCTCCATTCTGGTGTTTACTCCGTTTGGAGACAGTCTAATTAGTGATGATTGAGGAGCATCAAAGACAGCCTGTAGACGGGTCAGGACCGGGTCAGGACCGGGTCGGCGGTGGATCCTGGCGCGTACGTGATTTGAGTTGAAAGCCAGATGCCTCCTAATCCATAGCAGCGATAGCTCTGATGTTTGCGAACACGATGTTTCCCCTTCAAAGATGTGAGGTTCTGCAGAATCCTGTTTACCTTCTGCTAATCCGGTCCGGTCTGGTGCCACATGACGCAGATTAACTCTTTCAGGTCGTGTACTGAACTGAGGACCGACCCGTGGAATGATCCCCTCTTTCACCGATGAGGAACCATCATTAATCACGAGATTACAGATCAGTGGCGCCGGAGAGTTTAAGAATTCACAAGTCAGAAATGAAAGCTTTCTTTTTTACGACATAAGACGTTTATAATCAACAACATGTTTGTTTACAACAAATGTTAAAAGTCTTCTTCACATGGAACCTCACAAACACATAGAATCCGTTTTTATGGTTTCATGATTTTATGTTTCCTGTTACCGGGCAGCTTTAGGTGCTCTTACTTTGAAGGAGCAGTTGTGGAGGTGGTTGTGGGTGTTTTACCAGTTACTTTTTATATTTTTATAAAAATTCTTCTTGGCTATCGAAAACGGAGGATGAACAGCCTCCTCTACTGTGAGAAGAACCAAACAACCAACCAACAACCAACCAACCAACCAACCAACCAACCAACCAACCAACCAAACAACCAACCAACCAACCAACCAACAAACCAACAACCAAACAAACAACCAACCAACCAACCAACCAACCAACAACCAAACAACCAACCAACCGACCGACCAACCAACCAACCAACAACCAAACAAACGACCGACCGACCGACCGACCGACCGACCGACCGACCGACCGACCAACCAACCAACCAACCAACCAACCAACCAACCAACCAACCAACCAACCAACCAACCAACCAACCAACCAACCAACCAACCAACCAACCGACCAACTTCACTTGTATAATTCCGAAACTAGTTAGAGCTCGAACTTCAAAGGTTTTCAGGCCATAATTTTCTCAAATGTGGGTCTGATTTTGTACAAATTTACAGATCAATAAAACTGTAGATTTCTATCTTATACGGTATATTTACACAATATTTTATCATAATAATTCATCTTTTTCTCACTGAATGGACCTGGATTGTTTCACTGTGTGAACCTGGACTGTTTCACTGTGTGAACCTGGACTGTTTCACTGTGTGAACCTGGACTGTTTCACTGTGTGAACCTGGACTGTCTCCACGATCGTTTCTCTGCCTGCGTTCGTCTCCAAGCTCATCATCGCATTTTTAAAAAAATTTAATTTCTTCTCCATCATTGTCCCGCCTCTCTTCTTCTTCTCTGTCTGTCAATCATCTTAAAGAAAACTTTGAATTGTGCGTCATAAATAACGATCAGTATTTGTAAAACTCATCGCTGACGTGTTTTTTTCAGCTGTTTACTCTCAGGAACAACTTTTGATTATTGGGCCTCACAGAAGTCCAATCATCTCTTCCTCACTTTCAGAACAAACCCGCTCCGGGTTTTCTCCTCCGCTTTAATTTTGATTCTCATCTCAGCTGGGAGGAAACAAAAGATCTGACACTTCCTGTCGCCTCAAGTCTGCCAGAAGATGGAGATTATTAAGAACCGACATCAACAATAACGTTCAACAAAAGTTTGTTCGGTGTCAAACGTCATCTCCTCCTCCTCCTCCTCCTCCTCCTCCTCCTCCTCCTCCGTGGAGTCTCTTGCTGCTGAAGGGCCACTTCCTGTCTGTTGACTCGGCTTCCAGGCGTGACTGCGGCTCACACCGTGGCCCGCGGGCCCCCAAGGACGTGCCGGTTGTTTATTGAGAGCTCAGCGGGCGACGCAGTAAATCAAAGAGTCAAGGTCGGTTGCGGCGTGACGGAGTTTAATGTGAGGCTAACGGCTGGGGAGGCGGGTGGAGGGAAGGGGGGTCCTTCAGAGACGCCGCTAACGTCCGCAGCACCCGCTGGGAGTCACACCTACAGCTCAAGGGTGAACCCTAAACTTACAGTTATTAAGGAAGAGGAAGAGGAAGAGGAGGAAGGAAGGGGAGGAGCAACGGCATGAAGAATGAGCGGTTGTGAACCGAATCGGTTGAATCCGCCGCCATGATGGAGGACACGGAATGTTTGTCCTGAGGGAGCAGCAGAGGTCCGACAAGAACTCTCAGTATCATTATAGGTACCGAGAACCCGGCCATGAAGGAGCCACAAGCCGGTCCGATTCTGGTGCCGGTCGTAAACCTGGATGGAAGGACATCCTGCATTAAACCGACGCCAAATCATTATGTGGAACACGAAAACCGATATCCACACCGAACGGTCGGTACCCGGGTTGAGGGGTCCGGGTATGAGGGCCCGGTTCTGCTCTGGTGTCTGGTGTCAGTCGTCATGTTAGGCGACAGGTGTGTATGAGGAAGGTGAGGTGGACAGACAGTCAGACAGACAGACAGTCAGACAGACAGACAGACAGACAGACAGACAGACAGACAGACATACATACAAAAACACTCTCACACACACAGACACGCGCACGCACACACACACACACACACACACACACACACACACACACACACACACACACACACACACACACACACACAGACAGTGGGTCAGCTGCTCTCATGCTGCCCCTCTCTGAGAAGCGTTGTTCTGGAAGAGGGCGGTTCTGGACTTCTGACTGATGTTCAGTGGGTCAGATAAAAGCAGGCTGGAGGCGATAAAGCCTCACATTCATTTAATTATTCAACCTTCACTTAACGAGGCGAGGTCATCCTCGGACCAGATCTATTATTTATGACGCACACATGCTCCTCTTCAAGGTTCTGTTCAATATTCTAGTGTTGGGAAAAATGCTGTGATTGTTTTTGGGTCCCGCTGAAATCTGCCTTAAATGTTCTTTTACTTTTAAACGACTCTGTTTTTCTTTTGTCTCCAGATTGTGTTTATTTGTGGGACGGTTCTGGTTCTAATCTCAGCTCCACAAACCAGGGGAGACGGACCCTCCCCGTCCCTCGACAGTCGGTACCAGGGTCCATTTATTGTCTGCGTGAGGCGGCTGTGTGTAGTTGTGTTCTACCAAATAAACACACAACAACATCCTGACAGTTTTCACTGAGGGGTGGGGGTCGACCCTGGGGGGCCCTCAGGGAGCAAAGTGGGTTCAGGGTCTCAATCAAGGACCCTACGACATCACCAACATCTGATCAGGGGACGACCGCTCTACAAATACACACACAGAAACATTCAAACACACACGCACAGATACGTATATACACACACACAGAAATACACACACACACAGACACGTATATACACAAACACACAAGACACATACATACATACAGACACACACACACACAGACACACACACACAGACACACACACAGACACACAGACACACACACAGACACACACACGTATATATACACACACACACACACACACACAGAAACATTCACACACACACGCACACACACACACACACACACACGTATACACACACACACACACACACACAGATACGTATATACACACACACAGAAATACACACACACACAGACACGTATACACACAACAGTTTGTTTACATGTACAACATTCTACAGACACGCCCACATCTCCAGCAGGAAGTTGTGTACTATAGGCTCCGCCCCGTCTGTTTTGGCTCAGGCGACATCATCCAGTCTTATCTGGTTTCTTGTCATGATTATTGATTAGAATCAAAATGTGGATCTTGACAGACGAGTTCCTTCATCCGGAACACCGACGCTTTTCAACCAGAACTTTTCTCCTGGTGGACTTCCTGTTCCCAGCTGCTCCTTCCTGCTCCTTCTCTGCCATCCTTCACTCTCTTGTCTGTGTTTCTACCTCTTGAGTCATTCCTGTCTGCGTCACCCGCTCCCTCTCCCCTCCTCTCCTCTCCTCGGCTAAACCTGTCTCCTCCTCCCCGAGTCCCTCATCAGCCGCCAGTCCTTCGTCTTCATCCGCCGCTCCTCTTCCTCCCCGACCGCTCTAAGCTTGTATCATTTCCTTTTCTGTCAACCTTCAGACTCCCTCCCTCCTTCTCCCCTCACCTCCCACTGGGCCTGTCCTCTCCTCCTCCAGTCCCCAAGACTTCATTGTTTCACCCGCCATCTCTCTCTCCTCCCTCTCTCTTTGTTATCCCTCTCTCTCTCACTCTTTTCTCTCTCTTTTTTCATGTCTCATCTCTCCTCCCTATCTCGCTCTTCTCTGTTTCTCCTTCCTCTCTCTCTTCCCCCTCTCACCCCTCTATCTCTCCCTCCCCTCTCTCTCTATCATCTCTCTCTCTCTCTCCCTCCACATCTGTCTCCTCTCTCTCTCTATCCTCCCTCTCCTCATCTCTCTGTCTCGCTCTCCTCTCTCCACTCTCTCTCCCTCACATCTCTCTCTATCATCTCTCTCTCCTCCCTCTCCTAATATATCTCTCTCTCATCTCTACATCTTTCTCCTCTCTCTCTCTCAACCCTCTCCTCATCTCTCTCCTCATCTCTCTCTCTCCCTCTCTCTCTCTATCTTACTCTCTCCTCTCTCTCCTCTCTCTCTCTCTTTCTTACTCTCGCTCTCTCTCCCTCCTCATCTCTCTCTCTCTCCTCCCTCTCCTCCTCTCTCTCCTCCCTCCTCATCTCTCTCTCTCTCTCCTCCCTCTCCTCATCTCTCCACCCCCCCTTACCTCAGTGAGTCTCAGCAGTGAGTGCCGTGTTAATAATTCACGCCGTCTTTAATCTTAACCTTTAAATAGTTAATGAGGAGCAGAGATGGGTGACACCTCCTCTCTGCCATCGCTGCAGCCTGGATCTCCTGGCTCTCTAATTCCCTCGCCCATATGTTGGGTCTGCAGCTCGGCGCCACACCTGTTCCCCGCCGCCGCTCTGGATTCCATCGTGACTTTCACTGGTGTCCAACATCCACTAGCCGCCAAACTCCTCCCCCTCTCCTCACCTGTGTCTTCAACCTGCTCCCAACCGCTACACTCACACTAAACGTTCGTGATAAAGATTCCTGTAGTAGTGGTAATATGCAACAAAACGTCCTTAAATCAACCCAGTTCTTCCTCTCACTCAGGTCTATGAGGGTAACAAAACCGTCGAGTCAGATCCATGAGATCGTTTCTGAGTTATCGCGTTAACACGAAGCATCTCTACGCCGACTCTTTTGTAATTATAAACATTAACACAAAATTGGACAGGTTTCAGTTTTTGTCCCTGAAACTTTCATTGGAGACAAATTCTGAGATTTGTATCCATGGAAACGGAAAAAAGAAAAAGAAAATGGAGAAAGTCGTTTTGTAGACGGTGGTTCTGTGTAAAAACAAAAACAAACAGTATTTGACATCTAAACTATAAAATCAACGATGATTCTGTTGGATAACTAGTAACCATGGAAACAGGGACGCTTTTGCAAAAATACATGACTCTGTTTTTAAGCTGTGGTCAGTGAGGCACAGGTGAAAGAAGTCCGATGTTTCTTCTTTGCTGGTTGCGTTGGATCATAAGATGTTCCGCAGTAGAAACATTTTAGCTGTCGAGGCTAACATGTAAAGTCTCATAACGCGTGCTACGACACCGCTAATCTGTTCAAACACATTTCTGAGCCTCTGGAGAAAGATCTCAGAACATCGGACGCATTCCAACATCCTCGGAGACGTTTCCTCATCCGGACTGATTGGATCACCTGCTCCGGGTTGTTTTATTCTTTTTACTTCCTCTCTCTGTAAATAATCATTTTATATCGGACAGAAATGAGCGTTATATATCGGATATCGGATCGGATCTGGAAGTATGACATCATCGATGAACAGTGGCGGATCGTCTACGACGCTCCAGGAAACGAGTCGGGAAAGTCGAGTATGTAAGAATTTAGCTCACATCGCCCCTACAGTTGAGCGATAGGATGACAGAGCAAAGAACCTGGTGCTAGTTCGGTGCTGGTGCTAGTGCTTGGTTGGTTCATTATCTCCATACAAGCGCTGCTCCTGGTTTTGCAAGCCTACGTTGAGACACAAGAGCCGAAAAAACAACAACTTTTTTTATTCATTTCTGGAATAAGAACTGAAAAATATTAGTGCTAGTTTATCGGATGAAACTCACTCGGCTGTTGTTATAAAAATGGCGCTTCAGTGTTTGCGCCGGTCTTATTGTGCACCATAACCCCGGGCCCTGACGTAATCGGTTCTTGGCAGTCGAAAAGCGAAGAACTGGTTCTATGACAATTTAGCACCATATTTGGACTAAATTGGACCAAAGGGCGAGAAATTATGGCCCAAAAAAACCCCTGGAGATAAATCTTAAAAATGTATTTGATCCCTGTGATTATTTGGTCTGTTTTTTTATTCTTGTCATTTCGGCTTTTATTTCTGTTAGTCGTGTCTGATCGACACTTTGGTCAACCCATTCTGATTGTTTAAATATGTTATATAAATAAACTTTGACTTGACTTAAATAGTTTAGTATTGTGACCCGCAGCCGACCTGAGGGATTCAGAACCAGACGGTTCCGTAACGGCCCTGAGTCTCCGGGTATATGAGGACAACCGCGTAGAAGACGGGAATGTTACCGGTGCGAAGTGGAAGAACATTAAAGGAAGAAAGGCGCGATGACAGACGACAACGATACTCCGTCTTACAAAGGTTTTCATGAAGGGAATATTCGAGCGTTGTCGGCAGGATCACCGAGATCTTCCTCAGCCTAGATTGACCCGACTCCTCATCGACGCCAAACCGCTTGACAGGAATGAATTGTCTGAGTGACCCTGGGATTGGAACGCGGGATTCATGGCGCCGTGATGACCTGATATGAAAGGGTGAAGCAGGACCTGGAGACACTTCCACCCTAACAGCTCTTACATAAAACAGTAAACTCTCATTACATTTTACACCCAAATAATATTCATGGAGCCTCAGGTGATTCCCACCCGAAGAATATACATATATTAATATAAGATATATTATCATTTACACTCCCTTCTGAAGCCAGCCCCCCCCCCCCCCTCTGTTTGTTTATCCGTCAGCCGTGAGTGACAGGAGGAGATTTCTGCAGAAACAGAAAACTCTCTTTAGCATATAAATCTCCTCTTGTGAGGCACTTGTGCTGACTCCAAATGACTCCCGACGCCGAGTCGCTGGATGAGCCTCTTGAAGCCGCAGCCAACGCTTTTTTATCAAAGGTATCATTTATAATAATTTCCCCTGCAGCTTCTGTGTTTCCAGGAGGAAGTCAATTATTCTTTTTTTCTTTTTTTTGCAGCGTCACAAACTAGAAAGGAGCCAATTTGCACATTGCAGTAAAGGAAATTTACCGACGTGTCCGACTGGGACAAGAGAAGCTGTCAGCTGATGCCAGATTTGGACAAAATAGCGCAGAATTATGTCAGCGATCATCCTTCCACGCCGTCGGAGAAGAGAAAGCCTAGAGGAATGAATGGCGGCGGGTCTCATGTAAATTGGAGCTGACCTGAGGGAGGAGAGCCGGAGAGACTCCGTCCTCGGAGATCCGGCCGTGTCGGATTCACAGGGGATTTAAATCACGGCAGATCTCTAGAATTTTTCTCCAACCAGCAGATTCCCCGCAGGCGGGCCTCTCTGCGCTCCGCTCCGGCGAATATAAATCACCAGCTTCCCCTTTCAGGTCCTAGCGAGGGCGCAGGAAGCTAAACATGTAGAGACAACAACGCTAATGACATGCAGGAGGGAGAACAGGAGCCGGAGGCAGAGGTCGGGTCCACGAATCAAAGACATTTCATTTCACTGGATTGAAGAGTTTCTCTCTTCTCCCTCCGCCTGTGTTTGAGGCTATACATACATGAATGTGTTTGTCTCCGTCTGCCTTCATTCTCCACCTCTCACTCTTCTAGATCCACATCCAGACGTATGTCAGCGCCACCAGAGGATCGGAACCGGTTACCAAAGGGATTCGGTGGCAGATTGAGGCAATGCCCCCCCAACCGCCAACCCCCCCACCGACAGTTTGACATTCACATTTTCTGGCCATCCAACCGGAATCTGACTCAACATTCAGAGGAAAAAACTTCCATTTATGATGAATTCAAAAAAGCCAGTTCTATTAATTTCTTCATTAATTCCAGCCGCGGGATCGTAACGCCGGTCGAGAGGTTGATCAACCGGCGCCAGAAATTTAATACGGCCACGCCCGCCGATCCTGGAGACAAATCCCAACGACTCCGGTGATCCCTTGAATTTTTATTTTACCGTCACGAAAAGGTCAGCGATGAATAATTCAGGCGAAGATTTTTTTTTTTAAAAATACACACTTCAAGAGGAAAACAGCGCAGAAATAAACTTTGTTCAACGTTTCAGAGAGACAAAGGCGACCAAATCGCTTTCCTCAAAGTCAGCTGGTGCTGAAAGAGAGGCGTCGTTTAAAATCCGGACAACCCACGTTCACGCCCCCACACCCCTCAAACGATGAGTGGCTGTCTGACCAACACGGATACCGATGTTTCTTTCTCTAGGTTAATGGCGGAACACTCAAACAGGAAGCGGCCCAGATCGTCCGGTACTCTCCGCCGGTACCAGTTGGCATTGTGTTCCGTGCTTTACTAGATACTCGTCGATAACGGGTTCAACTCTCTACAAGTGGATTCACCTCCTCTAGCTTCAACCGTTTGTCGTCCATCCAACCGACGTTTCCCAGGAGATGCAGATGAAGTAAATGAAGGGGATAACATATCTTTGAGTGCAAACAGAGGCCTCACTCTGACTCAAATTTTGCGGAGGTTGAGAAGTCGAACAGAGACTAGCGGACTGAGGCAGTGGTTGGCGAGGACAGGGAACACTTCTCATTCCATTACCCGATTAATCACCAGAAAAATCAATAGAATACTCGATTACTAAAATAATCGAAAACTGCTGCGCTACAGCGAAAAGAAACCCAAATTGCATTACACATGCAACCCCCCCGCATTTATGTCCGAAAAAGTGCGCTCTTAACCTTAATTCCATTAATTCTGGTTTTGTGATGAATTTGTGATTGGATAGAAACATCTGAAATGCAGCATGATGTTTGTTTTAATGATTTCATGATGGAGGCGGTTAAAGAGGTGAATTCACCTTTATTCCCTTTTGTCATTATCTGGGTGGAGGGGGCGGGGCCTTTCCTCTGGCTTCCTCTACCTGTCGGTACTTCTCCCTGGGATCACCTCCACTCACCCCCCCGGCCTGGTTTGCGTCTCCGCTGCTCTAAACGCGTCTCACTTTTACATAAATGTCCCTCCTGGTCATTTTCACTCCATGTGACTTTTTATGTTTTTGTGATTCTTCTCGTCCTTTTTGTTTCCATCGCCTCTGGAAGACTAATCCGTCTTCATCTCGTCCTTTATCTCACCTCCCTCTCCTCCCTGTGTCTTCCCTCCTTCTCCTCCAGGACATGGTTCCTCCTTTCCTCATGAGATGGATCAGAACAAAGACCCAGGTCTTCCACGAGATGGTGATGTCAGAGGAGGAGTCGCATCTCCAGAGATCCTCTATTTATTCATTCTGTGTGCTTCAGTCCAGGTTCACACACTGAAACAGTGTGAACCTAATAATATTAAAAAAATAATATAGTTATAATAATTTAATAATAATAATAATAATAATAACAATAAAAATATAATATTATTATTATATTATTAATAATAAATTATTATTATTAATAATATAATAATAATAATATAAAAATATAATGATATTAATTATAATATAATACTAATTATAATTAATAATAACAATATAATAATAATAATAATAATGATAATTGTAAAATAATACTTACTTTAATTATAATAATATATTTATTATTATTAATAATGATAATTATAGATATGAATATATTCCCAGTCTCTATCGGTGGTTCGGGTCCATCAGACCGGTTCTTTCCACGCCCACATGAAGAAGACCAATCCGGGGTGACGTATCACTCTTCGTAGGGGTGAACGTTTACGGTGGATGATCGTCTCATCCTCCTCCCAAACTCCAGAGAAGCTTCCAGAAAATATCATTTATTTCTCTCGTTCCAGCGGGGCGGCGGGTCAGAACCAGTTCCAGAAAGGAAGCGGATCGAAGAGGGCAGCGCCTCCATCCTCCGGGGGGTCGAGGGACCATCAAGGTTTACGGCCGATGTTCTCTGCCTTCATCTGCCTCAGCATTACAGAGGAGAGGAGATCAGACGAACGGCGGTTCTGACCCGGAGGGGACTGGCGGAGACAAAGACGGACGGAGTGGTGAAGGAAAAGAAGCGTCCTCTCACAGGAGCGGCACTAAATGAAACGTCTTCAACCGGAAGTCAGAGTCCGGTACCATCAGTGACGGTCGGGTTCAGTCTCCGGGGCTCGAACCGGTTCCGAACACGAAGGCGGAGAAAATCTGGGCTCCGTTAAAGGAACATTACACCATTTTCACTCAAGCAGAGAAAAGCCCAGTCAGCACAAAGAAGCTAATTTCTTCCAATGTGTTGTTGAACCTGAAGGCATCAGACGTCACGTGGTTTAAACGTGTCAACCGTCACGTTACTACAGTCCTGCCCTTCACAATAAAAGCCCAACCTGAAAACACTTTTAATGTGGGATTGGTTCTACAAGTAAATAATAAACAAAACTAGTCTATCCCCAAAAAGCCTCCTATCCCCTGCGTTGTACCAGTAACCCCACTGACTGAACCTCATAACTCTTTCTATGAAGTCAGCAGTCTGTTCTAGGATCAGATCCCATAGTGACCCTAACAGTTTCTCTGAAAAAGTCTCGTGACCCGGTAATAAATAAATAAATCTAAAGCATCTCGATGATGATGTCATCATATCAGCTCAATGAGAGACCAGATCATTATTGTTTTTTCTTCAATGTCACCAGAGGGGTTCCGTTTACGAGTGAGAGCAGAAAGAAAGTAATGAATAAAATAAATAAATAAATAAAAATAATTAAAGATATATAAAATCTCAAGAAAAAATATGAAATATGAAATAAAATAAAGAAGTAACTTCCTCCTGGTGTGTCTCTGAGTGTGGAGGTCTTCCCTGTGGCTGCAGTTCCGTGAAGTGCCTCTAAGTGGGGGTGTGTCCTTGTGACATCAGGCAAACATGACTTCTTCTTCAGCCTTCCAGCCTCATCCTGCTGGGGGTTTAATATTAATCACGCCCGATGTTTTATTGATGCTCGGCGCAGCAGAATCCAGATGTACCGGAACAAAGATTTGGCTGCGGAATCAAAGAATTTCAGTCTGAGTTGAGAAAAGTTGAAAGATTAAAATGATCATTTGCTTCTGAGACTCCGGCGGGGACCGGGGGGGACCGGCGGGGACCGGCGGTCCTTCACGGCGCAGAAATCTGCATATCTCAATACATTCTGAAGAATTGCAGGATGAGCTGGAGATTAAACCCAAACCAAGGTCGTCCTGAAAGAAGGTGAGAAGAAGAGTAACTTTAAAAAAAAAAACCCAAAAGGGGGTTTTAATGCAGAAACGCCTGCCAACAAGTTTTGGTTGGAATGTAAAACAAAACTCTCCTCTTCTTGATTATTTCTCGTTCCGTCCATCTTCTCGTAGAGAAGATCTCTGCAGGAGTCATTGTGCTGAAAGTGTTTATAGTTCATCCTGTTACATAAATGGGTTCCCATGGCGACTGAAAATAATGAATGACGGCTCAATGAATGGGAACAGAAGCAACAACTTCACAAAAATGGACTTTTTTGCACGGAGATTATGTAACAGCGCCGCAACAAAGATGGTCCAATGAGAGTCAGTCACTGCAGCAAGGTTCTGGGTCCAGATCCTCCTGAGGACATTTGATTGTTCTCCCTGAGATCGTGGTGGTTCCCACAGGTCAAAACTAGAGCAGTGACTCTATCAAGCATATCCCCGATAAAAAGTCCCCAATCTCCTGCGTTGTACAAGCAATGGATAGAAAGATAGAAACTTTAATTAATCCTTATAAGGGAAATTTAGTCGTTGTAGCAGATCTTAAATGTGAGGTCACATAACAAGAGCTCCCCCTACTGACCAAAATATGTACAATTTAAGTAAAATATGAAACATACTTATTGTCTAATTGCACTACTTCACGTCGGTAACGACTATTTCATAACGTCCTCAACTCTTCTGGGATAATATGAAGTAACGTTAAAGTTAAATGTAACATTACCAGATGTGGGGACAGGAAATGGTTCTGGGCTCAGGTGGGTTGAACAACTTTTATTTATATATATAGTATATATACTATATATATAATAACAAGGATTATAATAACGCAGATTTTTCATGTTTAACGCGATAACTTTTTCACTGATCAATGTTCGGGCCAAGATTCCTCAAGCGTTGGTCCGATTTGGTCCACATTTAGTTCATAGTCGAGGGCGTGTTGTTTTACATGCTAGGGTACGCTAGGTAGGCTGGGCGTGTTCTTAAGGTGGTCCTGCGTCAGCGTTAGGTTTGAGGACGGCGCTTCATTCACCTCCTCTGCTCCTGCTGAGGAACCGGCTTCTTTTTTTCCTGCCGACTCAGCAATAATTAGTAAAATCAGGAAAGATGAAAAAAACAAAAAATGACGTGGTGGATTTTTGTAGGAGGTTGGACCCGAGTCGGCCGCCGGTCCACCACGCCAACAAAACCAGCCTCCCTCAGCAGAGAGGAGGTCAAATCAATGGCGAGGGATCTGCCGCCACACATGGCACAGCAGAACCGCGTCACGCCATCTTTTGCCAAACGAGGAGAAGCGGGCGAGGGAGGGCGAGGGAGGGAGGGCGAGGGAGGGCGAGGGCGAGCGGGGGCGAGCGAGGGAGGGAGGGCGAGGGAGCGATTTCCCTCGCAGGCATATAAGAAGTGTTTTGTTTTTCCAAAGCGAAAATCAAGCCGAGTGGGATTTCCCCGGAGACGCGAGCGTCTTCCTCCTCTCGGATATTTGTGATGTGGAATCACGTACGCGTGTGAGCGGGGAAAAAAACGCGCCAGAAGATTCCTGGAAAAAGAAAAGAGGGGGAAGTTTGAGGAGACGGAGATGAAGGAGGGGAAGAAATACAAAATAAAACGACGCAATTATATCCTCGTCTTCATTTTAATGAAGCGCAAAACAATAATTCCCTCATGGAAGCGCTGGTAAAAGTCCAAACAGTCTCAGATCCTCAGAACATAACGACGCCGCCAGGGTTGCTGCGAGGACCGGTTCTGTCCTCTCGTCTCCGTCTCCTCGTCAACACGGCGGGGGATTTAGCTCCGCCCAACCATCAGAGGCGTGCGGACCGCCACCAGCTTTATCTCATCTCCACTTCCTAATATCCAATCTGGATGATTGGACCGCAATATATCATTCGGATCGCTCTCCGTAAGCCTAAAACGCTCAAACCGGGCCGGATGGGTTCTGCTCCAATCACAGCGAACCCCGACCGGTTCCGAGGTCGCAATAATCCACATTAGTCACGTTCCTGCGACGCTTGAAGGAATAATCCGGGCGGCATTACTGTTACGCATCGCCGGTTCTTAACGAGGGCAGAACTATTTTCCCGGCGTCCTGAGTGTAAAGACTCTTCCTCACCTGCTGTAATTGGGTTTGTGACGGTGCTCAGAGACGACGGCTGAACCCGTCGGGCCGCCGGCGCCGGCGCTGCAGATTATACCTGTAGGTTAAGAGAGCGATTAGTGACGGCGATTAGTAGCGACAGGAAGATTATCCCGCTCCCGTCCAGCCCCTCGCTTAGAATTCCTCCGGCACCATCTCAGTTGGGCCGACCGCGGTACCAGAGTTGATTTTTTGTCGTTATAGATCGCTGATGGAGAGAGAGGGTGCCAAGAGGAAATTCATCCTGTCATCGATATTTGAGACAACCGGTCCAAAAGTTCTACAAGACAAAAAAACCCAAAAAACATATAAAAAGGATCCAGTTGTTGAAGATGGACCGGTTCCGGCAGTATTTTAATACCAGGATTCTGTCATTTAAATATTCATTCATCCTTTCATTCATCTTCAATCGCGTTTCCGCGGTCGAGATAAGAAGAATATATTCCAGATGTCCCTCTGCCCAGCAACGCTCTCCAGCTCATCCTGGTGGATCCCGGATCCTCCAGAGATACAGTTCCTCCACTGAGTTCTGGATCCAACCCAGTTGGTCGTGACTCGAAAACTTCCAGTTACAGCTAACAAATCTCAAATCTATTTTCAAATTGCAGAGAGGTGTCCCACAGGGCCCAAACCTCGGACCTGTTCTATTTTTCTCTTTACGCTGATGATGTTGTCTCCTCTGTCAGTGAATGTTATATCTCATATAAATCTTTATGCCGATGACACAACTTTGTATATCAGTGCAGACAAAAGTAAATTCATGCTTTTCACCAGGAGAGAAAACGTTCGGGATCATTGAGACGTTTACTTTTTAAACATCGCGTCTCCAAACTGGTGAAAGTTTTAACGGTTTTTGGGATTGTTTACATTTATTGTAGCAATGGCCGTAATGGACCCC
>JBBDHG010000334.1:0-21934 GCA_037951165.1 Lophius americanus
AACTCTGCAGGTCCGGTCCACTCCCACATTCAAGGGATTCCTTGAGAAATGTACACTATTTGTCTGAGTGGATGGGAGGCGGGGGGGCTTGGCCGGCCCCCCTCACTTTGATATTGTGTGTATATGTTTTTTTTCCCTCTCTGCCGCTGATACTCCGAGCAGAGGAATGAGTTTCGGTGGCATGGAGACAAGAGCGACAGGGAGAGAGAGGGAGAGAGAGGGTGAGGGAGGGTAGAGAGGGAGAGAGAGGGTGAGGGAGGGAGAGAGAGGGAGAGATGGAGGAGAGAGGAAGAGAGGAGATGAGAGAGTGAGGGAGGGAGAGAGAGGGGTGAGAGGAGGGAGGGTGAGGGTGAGGGAGGGGGGGACGGTTTTCATTTAGCTCTCTTTATGAGTCAGGACAAAGATAGTCGGGTAGGGGAGGAACTGCGTGCGAGGAGAGGGAGGGGCGTCGCCCATCTGCTTTGTTATATGACAAATGTACGCAGGAAACCGCCGGACGGAGGGGAATGGCGTTCTCCCCCCCCTCCTCGCCAAGGAGCTTCTTTTCTCCCCCTTCCACGGAGTAAGGTTCTAGATGTGGACAGGTGTGAATGCTGATGATGAATGCTAATTGCGTTAGCCCCTGAATTGGATGGAGTGGCGAGATCCCGCTGTGGCATAACGCGCAAACACCGACGTGTCGCACAGATGCGCTAGCTGACAGGCTAATGCAAACACGGCCCTACGCAGATGTGCACACAGTGGAGCGTCAACCTGCGATTATATCCACAGACACGTAGGAGAACATCCAAACATCACGACGTCAGAGGAGCACCTGCGCAATCACAGCCGCTGATAGCGTTAGCATGCGAGCAGATGTTCACATTTTAATCGTTTAGGTCGTGTTTACAATGAGAGGAACAGCAGGATCACAGATCAGGAAACGGACGCGGGGCTGGTCAGCTGGTCTCCGACCGGCGCCGGTAACTGAATACATACAATACAATACAGTCCTAGAGAAAGAATCTTCTAAACATTCAAATATTTGTTTGAAGTTAGATTAAAGTCACAAATAAAGGAAAAATGAGGCTTTTAGCGGTTCCTGTTTCAGGAGGACGAGGTCCGGATCGATGAAGAGGGTCGAACCCCGGAGGTTAAAACTGGTTGTCGGTTTTTTCTACGACACGACAAAAGACAACATAATGAGAAACAACATTAAACTCTTTATATATAATTATAAAATTATTATAATCTATCATGTTAACATCCTCAAAATAGGACAAGCAGAAAGAACATTTACGATCACAAACAGTGAAAATCTCTCGATGTTAAGTTGGCGCTAATGTCGACACCGTCACTTCCTGTCGGCTACACGGAATGCTTTTATTGTGGAATATTGTTTTACGCACTTCCTGTATGCCGTTCTTCTGATTTACCAAATGACCGATTAACAGCGAGAGCAAGTCAGTCAGAAAGTCCTTCTGTGAGTGGACTCAAAGGGAATAAAATTAAAGTTCTGGGGTGGTCTAGTTAAAGTCTGGACCAGAACCCCTCTGAGATGCTGAGGTTGGACCTAAAAATAACTCTACATTGATCCAGAACCCTCCAATCTGGCAGCACCGAAGCAGTTCTGCAAAGAAGAATCCCAAAGGTTTCGCCTTTTATCGCTGCTGCAGATCGAACATCGAGATATTAAATCCTGCGAGGGGGGGGTGAATACTTTCTCACGCCGCTGTTTCGGCTGTTAAAGTTGTGTTTTGTGTTTTTGGTTCCGGTCGTTTAACGTTAAATGTTGGTCCGACGACCCGTCACAGTTCAGCCTGAGAAACGCAGAAATATAAATAAAAGAAAGAAAAAAAATCCAGATTGGGAAGGAAGGGGGGGGGTCCAATACTTTTTCACAGCAGCAATAAAAAAACTGATATTTAGTAGGTTGGTGCTTCATGATTTGGGTCAGAAAGGCCTCGTCTTCATCTGCGGGCCGGAGTTAGACGTACCAGCCATCGAGAAGAACAAACAGTGCTTTGGAAGCTTTATTGAGAATTACGTAATCTGGATTATTGGCCAAATGATGTGAATATCTGTTGTTACGCACACACACACACACACACACACACACACACACACACACACACACACACACACACACATAATATTAGAAGGATCCAAAGGACAATAGAGGATAAAAAAAAGCGCTGAGTCTTCGAAAAAGAAAACAAGATCAAAAAGATTTTGCGGGGACTGAAAACCATCCTGACTCTTATTTTACCCCGAATCCCCTCCAACAACTCCGACAGGGTCTCCCCTCCAAGCCTCTGGCTGCCAGATGCCGACTTTTAAAGGAACAAAGACGGATTGATTGACTGTATATGTGTTCAGTGTCATTAAACAGTGTCGTAAATTTGGCTTCTTGCGTCCCTGACACGAGATCTAACATCGTTCCATGCGGCGCGAAAAATCAACAGCTGCCTCCAACGCAGAAATAAAAACCATCTTCATACAAATACCCGGGCGTTAGGTTAGAGGCCTGTTTTTAAATCAATGAGTCATGCTGTACAGAACCGCCTGACTCAGCAGTAAAACCAAACTATTCAATCGAGAACTCAAGATTCGCTCAGAGATTAATGAGGGACCTGTAACGCCACCCTTTCACAATAAGAGCGCCTAGGCTAGGCTAGCTAACCGTTTCTCCCCGGATTCTTCACGTTTTTCGGAGAATATTTGGGGTAAACTTGGGGACATCGGATCCCTCAGCGCCTGGACTCACATGATGCTAACGGCTTACATGATACCACAGCAGACAATCAAGACCACTTTAATCCTAAAGACTCCTGACGACTCAGACCCCCCTCCTTAGCTGTTCACGACCATCTGCCAACGACCCTCTACGTATAAACACCGACGCAAGAAGTCGCAAGAATTCCGATCTGATGGTTCAGACTGAGATCACGTTGCAAAAAATCCAACCAGTGTCTGATTTGGGACCAAATAAGGAAGTGTCCCGTTTACGCCACTTCCATATATGGAAGATGTGGTCCGTTCTATTCCAATTGTTATAAAGGTGATAGTTGATAAGAATTTTTCCGAATAGTTGAGACTCAAACTGAAAATAAGTATAATTTCTTTAATTAATTTTACCTTTATTATACCCCTGAAAAAATCGGGATTATTATGAAACCGTCACAAGAAGACGCCGAATCCGAGTCCGCAGGTCCTTCACGTTAGCGCGATAACCCAAAAACTATACAATGGATAATTACCTAATTTTATACCAACATAGACTTTAGTGCGAGGAAGACCTTGATTGATTTTGGGAAAAGTCGGTTGTATTTTTCTGACACTAGTCGGAGTTCTGTAGCTCAAAAAGTTTTCCGGACATAATTTCTCAACCGTCGAAAAATCTGATTTGGTCCAAATGGGATGCGTACGAATCCACTCAAGGAGATCCATCTGGTTTTACTCTAATTATTCATACTTACTCACTATGTGGAACTTTCTTACGAAAAAAAAAACGTTCTTTTTGCAAACATAACTTCACATTAAATTTGAGTAGTGCAATAAGAGCCATTGCTTGTACAACGCAGGGGATTGGAGGATACACTCTTGCGGTAACTATGGATTGAAACAGACGATCCGTTGTGAGCGACCCCGACAGGGAACAGTTGAAAGACAAAGAAGAAGAAGAAGACGAAGACTCTCGCTGTCGGGGACAACAGCGCCGGCCCAGATGTCTGACAGGCTCCCATCAAACAGAGATCCTCAAAATGACAGGAACTTCCATTTGGTGGAACGGAATTTGACTGAGTGACTAATACATCATGTCAAAAGTTCAGGCATGGCCGCCCACGGTATTCTTTTTGTTTTACGAAGAATACTGTGGACAAAACCTCAACTTTAATTTGAGGAGTTAAATCAGAGCTTTGCTTGTACAATGCAGGGGATTGGGGACTTTTCGGGGATTATTATTATTATACAAGTTATTTCCATAATGTGATTTGTACAAAGAAAATAGAAAAGCTCCTTTAATAGAATAAATTCTGAACGATTAGATCGGAATGTGGGTAAATTATGATTTATGCATGATATTCGCAAAAATTGGACTAATTCGGATCAATCCTTTTTACGGCCCCAGAACATTTGCCGATAAAACTCCCCCTAAGGTCAGAAATATAAAACCAAACTTTTTCCAAAATCAATCCAGTTCTTCCTCCGCTCTAATGTCCATGTGGATATAAATTTTTTTTTAAATGATCCATGAAAAAATGTTTGGGTTATCGCGTTAACACGAAGGATCTGCAGCAAGGCGCCGATGACGATGATATCCATAACATCACCAACTTTTAAGGGATATAAAAACACACAAAGCAGTAAAACGTGATAAAATAACGCACTTCAAAAGCACCAACGTCTCAACAGCGCCTCCCTTTTAACCTTTTTAGCACTTATTCTCAAATGGTTCTGGACCTCACAGTCCGGGCTGAACCATGTCCCACTGAATATATGCATATATTTTTAGGAATGGACATGATGGACCCTTAAGAACCAAGTCAGAATATTTCCTTAAATGAAAATGACGGGGGACATAAAATCCACCAAACGGGCCACATGGAAAACATTTCTGTGTTATTTTTTTGAGAAGCCGACCCGCGTCAGAAATCCATTTCGTCACATCTGGATTTTATGGTCACTTTTTTTTTCCTCCTCATTCGAAAAATAAACCAGATTGATGGTCTTTGTTTCTTTTACTCAGGAAAAACAAAATCCCCTCGTTTATTTGCAATTCTGCAAGTTTTAAAGTTTTTAATGTAATGAATGTAATTAAAGCGACAGAACCTTTAAATTGATCGGAATTTTCAGTCAGTCAATAAAACTAAGCTGGAAAATGAAGGACAAACCCGTATAAATAACTTTTCACAGCCTTTAAATAGTTTGTGACACTTGTGTCGCCATCGTCTGTTGTGGGATAGAAACAATAAACCCCTGAAAATAAATGTTGTAAAACCATTTTAACCAGATTAGGAGCAAATATGTAAAGCGATATAAACGCTAACGCCTTCAAATCAGAACCAGGTGAGACAAACATGATCAGTGAGACGTCGCCATGGAACAAACTACCTCCTAAAAGTATCGGTCGCCTGTTATTTATTAGTGGGGACAGAATTCAATTAGCCGACCTCCGTCATGGCCGCCCTAATTCAAACCACACAAGGTCGCGGGAGGGCGCGGCGTGTTTATCTCCAGCTGATGAAGTGCTACATGCTCTGTTTGGACGGGCGTCCCCTTCCTCCCCGACGAGCACGCCCCAAGACCCCCGCTATCCACCGGTGACCTTTGACCTCCAGTGTGAGGGCTGGCCAACATCTGTCAAGGAGGCACCGGGGCGTCGCCGCCGCTGCTGTGGAGAATGGGAGGTAGGAAGGCTGCTGGGTGGTGCTGCTCCACATAATTCACACCAACGGATGGAGGATCAGCTTTGGAGGTGAGGTTTGAAAGAGTTTGTTCATAAAACAAATCCACATATTGTTCTGCTGATTGAGTTAATATCAATCCATCAAAAAGGTTTTTCGAAGAAACCGGCGGATGAAAAACCCAAAATGTCTGAAATTAGCAAGTTTGAGTCGGTAAAATATCGGATCCAAAATCTTGGACCACGTCCATCAACTTCTGTGCATCACCGCTCTACAGCCACTCTAGTAACTTTTAGGGAGTTCCTTAAATGAGAGTACGTTCGTGATTAATTCGTGGGGTCCAATCCAAAATCTGGAACCGAACAGAATTTCATGTTTTTTAAAACATGTTTTAAAATGAAAATAATGTGAAAAATAATGCGATTATTAACAACTTCGGAAAGTCGGTAGAATATATAAGGCTAGCATCCCGCAGGTTTTAACATCCACCTGAGAGACGGAGAGTTTCCGTCTGCACCAACAGTTGTGGACTTTCTGAACCAGCCTCTAAAGAACTTCCCCAAAGCCTCCAAAACCCCCGTTTGTGTTCTTTAGAACTGACAGACCGTCCAAAATACCGAAGTCCTGGATCCAAACACAGCAGGCCGCATGATTTAAAGGTTAAGAGGGGCTTTCCCACCATGTGTGAGGTCACAAGTTCAAACTCTTACAACAGCCAATCTGTCCATTAACAGGCCAGAACTGTCTAGGCCCGAGACTCCGAGCTCCTCCCTGAAGGTCTCTCCAGATAAGACCGTCAGATAAACGGCCCAAACGTAAATTTCGGTATCTTGTTGAGAGGCGGCCATTCTTCTACTTACTCTACTGATTCCCAGTATTCCCCCGTCTCCCGCAACTTCATTTATCGCGCCAACACCTGCAGAACTCGGCCCCCATCTGTGCGAACCCTCGCAGAGGATCGGACCCGATAAACAAAAAAAGCGTCAGAACGGTGGATTTGGACGGCGCCATATGTTTCCCATACTCGGACTCTAAATCAACATTCAGGCAGATTGTGTTTCGGCCTGAGGCGGGGCGTATACGCAACGAAAGCGAAAGAAAAGGCGCTACCGCTAATGAAAAACGTGTTATGAGGTAAACCCCCAGCTCTCCACTCGCGTCGAAGCAAAATACAGGTTTGAGATGGTTCGCATTCCTCGGGGGGGCGAGGGTCTGTTCTCCGGGAAGCGGGGGGGAGGGTTTGATTGGGAGGCGAGAAATGGTTTAAATCTTAGCGTGGATAAAAGACAAGATCTCGCTCTAATGCCGTCTGTGATAGAGGGAATTACATCCGCGCCGAGGGGAACGCTTTGTATGTTTTTAGAAATAAAATTGCTCGGCATTGCCAGAAGTATACGGACCCCCGATGATTGCCCCCATACGTGATTTCAAGACTTCTGATTCCAAATCTATCCGCTCCAATCTCCTGCATCGCTCAGTCTGGTGTGAGAATTTCTCCCCTTCTCTTCAGCCAGAAACAAGCCCGAACTCCAGACGGTGTGGTTCTGCTCTATTTATGATGGTGGTGGGCCGTCGGACATTTGTTTCGTTTCATCTCGGAGTCGTGGGATGGGTTCTGAGGTCATGCAAGGTCAAGTGATTCCACCGCAAACGGGGGGAAACTTTTTCAATCCCAGAAGACAGAGAAAAAGATTAGTGTGATAATTATTCTACTAGAAAGTCGGGGAGATTATGAACGAACCGTCTCCCCTCTGTTACCCCTTTTCCACCGGGCTGGTTCCAGGGCTAGTTCTTAGCTAGAGCCTGACGTTAGCATCAGTTTTTTTTGCTTTATGGACAGCCTAAGCACCAGCTCCTTGGTTCTTGTCTGGTGCCAGACAAGAACCAACTCTTTGCTGGTCTAGAGCCACAAACCGATTACGTCAGGGGCTGGGTGCCCGACAAGACCGGCGCAAACACTGAACCGCCATTTTTGAAAGAACATCATCTAATAAACTACCAATAATATTTTTTATTAAGAAGTGAATCGACGTGAAATGACGTTATACACTGACGTAATGGCGTGGCTCTGACTTGGCTCCTTGCCAATGGAAAAGTAAACAGGTTCTTAGGAGGTGAGTACTGGAACTACCACCAGCACCAAACTATTACCAAATACTTTTTTGGGTGGAAAAGGGGTTTACGGAAGCAGCATTAAATATTTGCCTTTTGGAGTCTTGATATCACTGGTGGCGGCTGATGACTCTGCTGAGCCCGATGGATATATATATATATATATATATATATATATCTGTGTAATTTATGGTAAACCCGAGAGGTGAGTCTCGGGTCAGGAGGAATGAAGGAGTGCTGGAGATTGAATGGGTGGGCAGGCGGAGGTCAGGGAACTTACCCCCTCCACCTCCTCATCCTCCATCACCCCTCCTCCAGGGCCTCCCCAGCCCCCCCCCTTCTCGCCCGGATCAGCCCCAGGTGAGAGGGACAGTATTTCAGTTCATTCTGTGACCTTAAAGGAAGTGAAGAATTAAAATTGCTGTTTGACAGCTTCTCAAGAAAAGTAAAGTTTGTCATTACTGCATTGAATAGGATAAACCCTCATTATGACCAGGTTTAAACTGTAAAAACAAAGAATCTGTATAATTTATGGTAAAATCTTTGGCAGCTGTGGTTGACAGTATATAATGTAAAATGCATTACGGTATATTACCCTGAAAAAAAAACTATATACTATGTCAGCCAGTTTACGGTTTAGAAGGATTTTGAATTGCCAAAAAAATTCAGACTTTTCATTTTACCTTGAACTCAACATTATTTCACATATTTACCATTATTTAGCATCTTTTTACCGTAGAAACAACAGTATGCTTCTTCTTCTAACAGTAAATTTTCATGTACAAACCAACAGAATCCGTCATTTGGAAAAATAAATGTTTTACATTAATTTCTTTTTTGGTACATTTTGGTTTTTCCTATTATTTTTTTATCAAAACTTTCACAGTAAAATTCCATTTCCCTCAAATTTCGGAACATATTCCAGTTTGTATATTTAAGATTATTCACCGGATCTACTGCGGTTCATTTTAATGTTTTTCTTTTACTGACAGTTTTTTACTGTAATTTCGACCGACACATTTTTACAGTACAGAAAATATTTTTTTCAACTATACAAAAGAAAAGCATTTTTTTTACTCAAACCATCATCTGAGCAGGTGGTTTCCAGAAATTTCCCGCAATTTAACATGAAAATATAAAACATATAAATCCGATTCTCTCTCGTCGGACTTTTCATACACACGAAATCCGCCTCCTTTGAATTCAACCTTCAACATTCATCCACGTCAAAACCGGGAACATTTATCACATATGTTGTTCTGGGAAATATTAGTCAACGACCTCTTCATCTGCGTCGGTGTGACGAAGTTTTTGGCATCAGAACAAAACGTCTTTGCAAAAATTCTCATGCTGCAAAAAAAAAAAGAAGAAAATGTCAGACAATCGTCCAGCTCCAGTTTCAAGGGATTCTGCGAAAAAAATCTTGAAATAGTTTGCTGGTGGAGGGGATGAAGTGTTGGTGCGTGTTTGCAGGGGCTGAGGAGTTTCTGACGGGGGTGGGGGGGGCTGCTTTCAGGGGGTCGTGAACCGACAACACAAGTGCAGACGTGTGCGTCTGCCGCTGTGCGTGGGAATCGGCCCAAAGGTGTCATATTTGAAAAATCTTTCTTCCGTGCGATGTTCTAACCCGCCGGAGGTTTATTATATCTACACAAGGAGACGTGACCCACATCACCCAGCTTCTCTGCAAGAACTTTTCCACTCAATTTGAAGCCCCGGTTCTTTGTGCAGGAGCTCACGGGGCGATTTGCCGGTCCAGAAGGAGGCAAAAAAATGATGGAATGAATTCGGAGGAGAACCTCTGGGACACCGATGTCGTGTAATTGTCTGGTGGCGGCCTCGTACGGAAGATCGGATTATAGTTTCTGTCAAGTTGACGTTACCTGTCTGGAGTCAACGACGGGTCTCCGATCTCAATTATTACTTCTGCCGGGGCCCATTAGAAAAGTCCAGTCTGACGGTTACCGGGGAGACGGGCCTCGTGGGTCCGGGTGGAAGCCGATCCTTTCCTTCTGTCGTGTTGAGATATTTACTCTTCTGTCAGACGCAAAAGGAAAGGATTGTGTTCAGGTACTTTGTACAGACTCTGCTATTCCCGTCGATTCCATCTGGATCAGTTCAAAACAACTGAGAACAGAAAGAAAGACAAAAACAGACTTTAGAGAATATTTAGTTTGTCCTGTAACACATTTTGCCAAAGCTGTTAGATAAAGATGAAAATGGAGAAGAACCACTTGGAAACATTGTGGACAGTAGAGCCGGAATACAAGGGAGACGTGATGAACGTCTGCAGGAACAATGAAAGAAAAGATCAAATAAATAAATGAAATATATCCACAAGTTAAGATTTATTCAATAACCTCACAGACCAGCGGCCGTTAAATCAAAACCTCACTTTTATTCACTAAAACTATCGTCAAATCTTTACATACAGCTGTGAAAGAGTAATGTGACACTTTTATCCCTGTGACATAGCAACCAGGCTCTAGTGTGTCATTACAGGGCTGTAGTGCCTCTATGATGTAATGATGTGGCTCTAGTGTATCTGTGATGTAAAGATGTGGCTCTAGTGCCTCTATGATGTAATGATGTGGCTCTAGTGTCTGTGTGATGTAATGATGTGGCTCTAGTGCCTCTATGATGTAATGATGTGGCTCTAGTGCCTCTATGATGTAATGATGTGGCTCTAGTTTCTCTATGATGTAATGATGCCGCTCTAGTGCCTCTATGATGTAATGATGTGGCTCTAGTGTATCTGTGATGTAATGATGTGGCTCTAGTGTCTGTGTGATGTAATGATGTGGCTCTAGTGCCTCTATGATGTAATGATGTGGCTCTAGTGTCTGTGTGATTTAATGATGTTGGTCCAGTGCCTCTATGATGTAACGATGTGGCTGTAGTGCCTCTAAGATGTAACGATGTGGATGTAGTGACTCTATAACGTAATGATGTTGCTGTAGTGTCTCTATGATGTAATGATGCGAATCTAGTGTCTCTATGATGTAATGGTGTGGCTCTAGTGTCTGTATGATGTAATGATGTGGCTCTAGTGCCTCTATGATGTAAAGATGTGGCTCTAGTGCCTTTATGATGTAATGATATGGCTCTAGTGTCTCTATGATGTAATGATGCGGCTCTAGCGTCTCTGTCACAATAATGCGGCTGTAGTGACTATGTAACTGTGACTTGTTGAGTTATCGCGTTCACACGAAGGATCAGCGGCGGAGGATTCCATAAATATCGCCCAAGTCTTTGGGGGATTTAATGATCACAGAAAAGCTCCAGCTGTGGAGACATTACGATGGATTCTACTCACAGAGTCGGAGGCTGGATGCTGCAGCAGAGCCGGCAGGAACTCTACTTCCTACCGTACTTCACTTTTCCAGCAGTCGGGAAATGAGAATCGACTGGATGCTCTTGAGACGCCGCAGCGTTCATTAAGTCAAACTGTACATCCTGTACTGTTCTGTATTTACCGCCAGATTGACGACTTCCTGCTACCCTCTCCTTCTGCCACTCTGACTCTCTATGAAATGACTCCCTTCATACAAAACCGCAATCATCGTTCTGTTTCTCCGCCAAGGAGGTAAACCGCCGTGAGATAAAGACAAAAACAAAAACATATCGCCGCCGCTGAATTTAAGGGCCAGTTATATCGTAACATTCTCCATGGCAACAACCAGCTACCATCTGCTAATTAGCACAAACTACATTTTGACCTTATCACGTTGGGAGATGAACAAATTAATTCTGTGTGCCTGAGCTCACGATCTTCACTTTTTTCTTCAATAACAAAGTTTTTACAGAATATATCCAAACTTTACATCAATGTGACGTCAATAATTCTCATTGGAAACGAGAACTACGCTGTCGTCGTGACAGCAGGAGTTTACACCCCTGAAAAGCCTGATTTTCCAAAAAAAAAATATATATAGCATAGCATATTAGCATTCACAAGATAGAATTTGGAAATAATAATAGAAATAGAAATAGAAATAATAGACCCAAAACTTTGATTTGGGAGATATAGCTCACCCTAGTTGTGGAAACATACAACTGAACTTTATTAAAATCAATCCAGTTCTTCCTCGCACTAAGGTCCATATGGGTATAAAATTCAGTAATGATCCATGATACAGTTTTTGAGTTATCGCGCTAACCTGAAGGATTTGTAGGGGCAGCGGTCGCCGCGATAACGATTCCATAAAACTGTCAAGTCACGTACTTTTATTTGTCATTGTTATAAAAAACAATAAGATAACAGTAGAGTCTCTCCTTTAGCGTAGCGCTACTTGTGTGAAAAAGTATTCACCCCCCCCCCGAACCCTCGCTATTAGCTTCCGTCTTTTTGAAATACGCTGCTGGTTCGTGACCTCCGCCTCCGCACCTCCGCCCAGTCCTCGCTGATCCATCAGTCTCATCACTCATCAGCCACAGCAGAGTCATCAGCCACCGCCACCATTATTATCACCACCAGTATTAATATTATAGTTATATATCAAGAAAGCAGAATATTTTTGTGATTTTGCACTTTCTGATATTGACTCTCACTCACTATAAGGACCAAAACCTAACTCTGAGCTCTTAGGTGGACATTGTTTCGTCATTTCCTGTTCCTCTCCACTATAAAACATCAAAGGACCAAGGCACAACATTATCATCATCATGCCGATTTCTTCATTGATGTTTGAGTTATTGCCAGCCTCTAAATCTTCCAACAACTCCATCAAACTCTCTGAATATCTTTCAAATCCTCTCTAGCTGTGCTTTCCACTTCAGCGTCTCTGCTCAGCCCACGTAACGTCACAAAAACGTAATCACTTCTATCCTCTGGCTACATTTAACGTTTCCTTAGTCCCACTCACAAACGTACAAAAACAAGGTCAATAAAAACAATGAGAAGACAAAGCCTTTTTTGATTGACAGGCAGTAGAACCAAAAAAAACAATTTGGAAACAACCACTTAGAGCGTCGGCTGAAGGAAAAGGGTCAACCTTCCATTTTTAACCCAACAGCGATTCCCTCATTCCATAAAGCGACCCGACCCGTTGGTGATGTCACCGCCGCAGATGTTCTGCTCTGACAGCGGAACGGAAAACACCTGCCGTGACATCACCGCTCGACTCGGGAAGACCGGCTCAACCCAAAGTAATCCGAGCCGTCTGTACCAGAACCCCCGACCCACCTGATCCGGCCCGTCTGAGGGTTTAAGTGTGATTTAAAGGTTTTGGGGACTTGAGACGTAATGACTTGAAACATCCACTCCGATGATTGAATAAACCAAAAAAAAAGACGGAGCCGTCTCGCCAAACGTTACGTAACATTTCCAGGCTTGCGGCGGCGCGGGGTAATAAACATGTTCCAGATCCATCACATGCTCAAATTACAGGACTAATGACCCAGAACCGGCCCGTATTAGTCCTCCATGCTTTGCGGCTGGAAACTCCCTTTGAAGATCAGCTCCAGGTTATTACAGAGCTGTTGTTGGGCTTGTCTGTGACTTTTATCAGAAGTGACCTCCTGTTCCAGTCAGAACCTCGTTCCCTCATGTGTACTGTTGAACCCGCTCCTCCTGACCTTTACGTTCTGCTGCTCCGCAGCCGAGACTCGAGTTTGAAGCGGTGAACTGAGGACCGCTCGCTTTTATGGAATTTTTTTTCCATGTTTTGCTCAACTTATAGATTGAAGCCATTATAACAATATTTAGGTTTTAAATGGCCCCGGCAACGGGTTTAACTCAGATCTAATCCAAACTTTTAGACCCAGTTTAGATATCTGAGAACCTTATACTATAATCCGGATCAACATAGGAGGCCTAAAAATTATAGGAATACCCTTTAGAGTATAAATTTGTGTGATGCAATGTTGCTTTAACTCCTGAAATCAAAACAGCGGAATGGATTTTGTGGAATTTATTGTACCGTCCTGGTTTATGCTAATCCTCAGGAGAGGTTTTCTAAAACTGTTGGAATCGGACTCGACTCCCCAGTTTCTGACCTAATAGAGTAACCGATGCTTTGAGCGTCCAGAGATGAGATATGAGATGTTTGACTATCCTCTGAACTTCCTTAGAACCTGGTGCTGCAATGTAATAATATCCCCGGAAAATCCCTGAAAAATCCGTGGAGTCGTCATCTTTGCTGCCTCCGCAAATCCTTCGTTTCACGCCATAACTCATCAACCATTCCATGCATCGCTTTAAAGTTTTCTACCCATGTAGACCTCAGTGAGAGGAAGAACTGGATTGATTTTGGGAAATGTCGGTTTTACACTTCCGATATAAGAGGGAGTTTTATCTCCAACCATAATTTGGCCATGATTTTTGAACTGTTGGTCCGATTCAGTCCAAACTCTTTGATTTGAATCGACTCCAAGAGATCTATCTAATATATATCAAATTAAATTCTAGTACTTCATATTTTACTCACAAGGGAGTACTTTAAGTTAATTTATTTTTCCGTACATAAATCAAAAAATATGGCATGGATCATTTTCAAATGTTATACCCACATAGACTTTGGTGTGAGGAAGGACTGGATTGATTTTGTGACAAGTCTGTTCTATGTTACCGACACTAGGGGGAGCTTCATCTCCCAACATCCTAAGAGATAAGAGTCAGGTGAGTTTAGGGACATTATCAGTGAGACTTTATACTTTGCTGTAGATCCAATCAAAAAATCCGGATCCAACAGTTTCACTGTCATACCACCTTAAATTGTGGTTGAAATGTTTTGGGTTTGCGTTTGGATAAAGAATGAGAGTACTGGAGGTGACATCATGTTGACATGATGTGACATCATGTTTAAATTTTGAATTACATACTATCAAAAGCTTAATATTCTTCTTTCTTTCCTTTTCAGGAAGAAGCGGCCCAGATTCTCCGGTTCTGACTCACATTCCAGAATCGACTCGCTGTCGGATACGACTGTGAAATTAAATACGTTTGGCTTACATGTTTCTCTGAAAACAATCCAGTTAATAACACATTGTTTGTCTGTTTTATTTCACTCTAAACGTAACGTGCGTTGGATTGAAAGCAGAACATGTTTTGAGTCGGACCTAAATAATGAAACTCTTTTTTTCTTCAATGGCTTTTTTTAGAAACGGCGCAGAATGCGGTCGGCCGGAGAAAAAAGTTCTGCCCCCGCTGGCTTTCTTCAGAAATCCCCCTTCCTTTTTTTTTTTTTTAGTGCCAACCGCTGCGAGGGGCTCCGAGTTTTAAATATAAAATGGAAAGAGGGTCTTTGCTCTTTTTTCTCCGTGTGCTGCTACTACATTCATCCGAAACAAAAACTCCTTAAAATAGACGCCGGAGATCAAATGTGTCGTTTTTTTGTTTTTTTCCATCAAATATCGCTTCATCTTTTTTTTCCTGCCAGAAAGGTTTGGCACAGGGGGCTGTAGTGACATCTCTCCTTATTTTTCTAACATATTATTTACAAACTCATTTCTTTATTGTTTGGCAGATATTGTTGTTTTATGGAGACTCTTGTTTAATGAGAAACATGCAGAACATCGTTCAATGAGAGTTAATCAAACCTTCTTTTTGAGTTTTTCTTTCTTTAGTTTTTCCACTGGCTGGAGGGGCACTTAAGCCACAACGTTACATCATAGAGGCACTAGAGCAACATCATTACGTTATAGAGGCACTACATCCACATCGTTACATCATAGAGGCACTACAGCCACATCGTTACATCATAGAGGCACTGGACCAACATCATTACATCATAGAGGCACTAGAGCCACATCATTGCACCATAGAGGCACTAGAGCCACATTATTAGATCATTGAGGCACTAGAGCCATAACATTACATCAGAGAGGCAATAGAGCCACATCATTACATCATAGAGACACTAGAGCCACATTATTAAATCATGGAGGCACTAGAGCCACATCATTACATCATAGAGTCACTATAGACACATCATTACATCATAGAGACACTAGAGCCACATTATTAAATCATAGAAGCACTGGACCAACATCATTACATCATAGAGGCACTAGACCAAAATCATTACATCATAGAGTCACTACAGCCACATCGTTACATCATAGAGGCACTAGAGCGACATCATTGCATCATAGAGGCACTAGAGCCACATTATTAAATCACAGAGGCTTTAGAGCCCAATCATTATGTCACAGTGGCACTAGAGCTGTGTTACTACATCCCAGTGTAAGGTCAGAGGTCAGCAGGACACATCCGGAGATGCATGATGGACACAGGTGTAAACGATGATGTGTCACGCTGTCCTCTTGTCGTCTAACCCCCATAGACACGTCAGAAAACCGAGTCTACTGGGCCTTTGTTAGAAACTGTGTGGGTTTTTAACAATGTGCAGTAAAATAAACATCTCAACCACATCAGATCCCACAGTCACAGACTCTGGTGTCCAAGAAGACGAGACACTCGTCCAGGAGTGAACCCCCGCTTTGAAACTTAACTCTGGAAGTTAGATTCACTGCTGGAGCCTCGCCGCCACAGTCACGTCAATTTCCTTTGATAGTGATGTCACTTTCCTTTGATAGTGATGTCACTTTCCTTTGATAGTGATGTCACTTTCCTTTAATATTCATGTCACTATCCTTTGATAGTGATGTCACTATCCTTTGATAGTGATGTCACTATCCTTTGATAGTGATGTCACTTTCCTTTGATAGTGATGTCACTATCCTTTGATAGTGATGTCACTTTCCTTTGGTAGTGATGTCACTTTGAAATTGAAAGGCATTGAAACCCTTTCTAAAAGGAGGGGAAGCAGGTTTATAATGAAAAAGACATCAAAGCTTGTTTTTCTCTTTTAATCGGGCTTCTCACTAGTTTTTCTCCGCTTTGTTTTACTTTGCAAAATGCCAGATTTTTAATAAAACTAAGTTTATGACACAGTCAAAGGTTTTAGGATGTGCATATAGCTCCCCCTAGTGGACATACGTGGCTTTTTGCAGCCAAAATCCCACTTTTGGACCATTTTGGGCCAAATAACTTTGTGGTATTTCAAAAGAAAATCAGACAAGGTTAGAAAAACACAGATATTGTTTTGATGTTTAATGACAGACTACTAACACATAATAATAATAATAATAATGATAATAATAATAATAATATGTAGAACGTTTCTGACACTGATTTCAGGTTTATAATTCAACCGAAGCTGGACTTAAAGAAACCAGATTAAAGATAAAACATTTAAAGAAAAAAAAACCCACAACCTTATATATATTAAATAATAAAGGATATAAAGAAGAAAAGAAGAAAAAAAAAAAATCATTTGACTTTTTTTGGCTTCTCTTCCAAAAAAGAGACTTTCTGTCAAGTCGAATCAATTTTATTTATATAACGGCACGTAAGTAGAAAAATTCATCTCCTGGCACTTTCCATTAGAACAGGTCTAGACTCCGATGGCGGTGTGGGAAAACAGATATGAAACCGTTTGAAAGCGTAACTTGTCCTTCATTAATCACGACCTTCGCCAAGTGAGAGGTGTAGGAATTTTGTCTCGTGGCGTTAGCGGTGAGTCAGACTGACAGCGAGATTGAAACTGAGCTAATAGTTGGCGGTGAGTCAGTTGCACGGGGAGAGAAGTGACACCTGAGCTGGTGCACATCTGGTTTCAGGATTGAACCCACCCCCACCCCCACCCCCGGGGGGGGGGCCGCATGTGGTTTCCATCGGGGCAACAAGTTGCGGGGGTCAACCCTTGAGTGCAAGTAGAGAAAACCCGAGGCAACGACATCCCATCCCACCCTACGCCTCGCATCTGGAATCCTGCTGGACGCCTCCCATAACAGTCTTCACTTGACCCACTTTCATCCCTGATGCTTGTTTTTCTTGCCCCCCCCCCCCCCCCCCCCCGCCCCCCCGCCCCGCCTCTTCTTTATCTTTTCGGTTCAGTGACCGGCTCGTCGAAGCGCGAGCAGCATGCCGTAATGTTTTCAATTTGGTTCTGAGGTAATTGTGCAACTGCAGCAGGAGTCGTAAAAAAAAAAAGAAGAAAAAAAAGAATGTGTTGCGTTATAGCGCAGCAGAGTCTCATAAAGGATTCCTGGTAGTCGAGGTTAAGCCAAAAGGATTTGGTCACGGTTTCTTTAAAGTTTGGAAATGTAAAGTCAAAGAAGAAGGTCTGGAATGATCTGAGCGTCCGTCTGTACGTACGGAATGAAAAGCAGGGTCCTGGATGCGTCTTTAATGTTTCGCATAAATGGGCCGATAGTGAAGCCAGAGTCATGAGATTGAAGGATCCTCACGCTTATGGAGGGGGGGGGGGGGGTAAAAAAAAAAGTATATGAGTGCTCAAAATGTAGAGCTACTCCTTTGTGTTGGAAATTTTATTAGAAATAATGTCAGATGGTAAAAAAAAAAAAAAAAAAAAGCAGACTGAACTCGCGCATTAATTCGAAACACTCCGTGTTCTGTTTGTGACTGTTAGTAGTTCATATCACAGCGCCTCACAACCGGAGTCACATGTGTCAACGCTTCGGTGCAAAGAGCATAACAAGAAATGAACTAGGCCCACAAGAAATGAACTAGGCCCACTCTGTCATAGGCTCTGATAGAACTCCTCGAATTCAGTCTTTGTCATAAAACAGCTCCCCCTGGTGGGTAAAAGATGAGTTATAACAGTAAAGTAGGATACGAGATAGATCTCCTCGAGTCAATTCAAATGCAACCAACTGGGAATCAATCGGACCAACGGTTAGAAAGTTATGTCCGAAAAACAGAGTTTCTCATTGGAAAACAAAACTCCCCCTAGTGGGCAAAATATGAGCTGTTAAAGTAAAATATAATACGTACGAGGTAGATCTCCTCATGTTGATTTATATGCACCAAATTGGGGCTAAATCGGATCAATGCTTGAAATGTTTTGGAGGTAAAGCTCATAAATATACAACCTGACTCAGTGGGGGGGGGTCCCGGTTAAAGGACGCCTCCAGGGCGCCTGGTCTTTGGAGATATTCGTACCTTAAATCCAGAGTCCACTGGAGGATCTGGGCAGGGAACGCCCCCACCGGGACCCCCTAGGGGCAGAGCTGGAGACTGGATGTTCTGGATTACCCGGCTGGCACTGCAACCCAAAACCCCCCCCTGGGTAACCAGAAGAAAACTTTCAGGCCCCCTCGTTATCTGAACGTTAACTGGAAGAACTTAGTCTGCGTTGTAGAACATTTACCTCCGACAGAAATGATGCCGAGCCCCGAAAAACATCCAACGTCTCGCTCCAACAGGCTCCTAAGATCTATGAGCAATTTGTCCGACGCCACGCTTTACAGAAAAAAAAAAACCTCGCTGCTTCTCTTAACTTGGCGCTGCATAAAATTACCGTTAATGCAAAAGTCCTATTTGTCATAAGTGGCGTTTGTGCCGCTCCGGCAGAAGATCTACGGCTGATGACTGTACTTTGCATCCAGCGCCGCCAAACGCAGGTGACGATGATAAATCCACTTCCTGTTCTACTTTCAACCTCAATGAGGCACGCGCGCATACGCAGTCAAGCGCCGACACCTCGCCGAGCTTGACTCCCGAAACGCGACAATAGGCGGGCTGAGATCCCTTGAAATCCGTTATCTCATCAAACTAATATTTCCCCGTCGCCACGGCAACCGCCGCTCGCCGGCGTTCTCACCGTTTCCCCGTGACACCACATGAGTATATGGGGCTTTTTTTCTGCCTCAAGGTAAAAGGATACAATGGACGGTCTATCCTATCGCAAACTGTTTTTCGACTTCCCCCGAGCCGCCGGGTCACGTTTCCTGAACACTGGGATCCACTTTTAGCCGGATGCCCCGGAGAAACGGAGCGTTCCAGATCACAACGCGTTCGTAAACTAATCTGTGTCGAGAGAAATGTGAGAAAACAGAAACAAAGTCACGCATGAGTTTGTCAGAGAGGGTAGAATGTAAGTCCGGTCCACGCGTGTCAAACTCGAGGCCCGCGGGCCACATCCGGCCCGCACAACAATTATATCCGGCCGGCAGACAATATTGAATTTCTATAATAACTGGCCCGCTGGAATTACATTGAAACACCACAGATACTACAATTCCCAGAATGCACAGCGCTTCTCCCTGCGTCTCTGATGCCAGCGTTCATCTTGTCACTCTGGTAAACGTTGGCTAATCCTAAAAGGAGATGCTGCGCAGAACCGGAGGAGATATATAAACGTATTGGTAGAAAATAGATCGCAAATTTTGATTCACTTAGTTCGCGTCCTCCAGTCCTTCAACACGTTGCTGCGTTAAAAAGCCAGAGAAGTGTCTTACATTTAGTGTGAAATGCACCTTTAGTCTGTTCATTGACTCTTTTCTGAGGAGCAGCTGCTCCTGGATGCAGGAACAGATACGAGGAATAACATTCCACTTTCACCGTTTTATTGTGTTTTTTTACAACATTTCTACACCAACAACAGAAAATGTTTAATTCAATCAATCATTTCTGGACTTCGTCTTCGTCTTCGTCTTCGTTGCCACTTTAAGCTGCACTCTCTTTCGGACCGCCGTAGCGTCCAGACGGCGAGGTGACCCTCACTGTTTACCAGAGTGACCACTTAGCAGAGCGCAGAGGTCGTCCTCTGCTGCTCAGGAGACGGTTGTTATTTTAGACGTTGTCACACTTCCTCTGAGCGTCGCCGTCCATCTCCGAAGTTCTGTTCCGTCAGGGGTCCAACCGGACCTCTGCTGGCTTCCATGAGGGATGGCCAGGTGGGAGAAAATCTGGACAGGATTTGAAGGTAGCTCCAGGAATAATGGCAGTTTTTTTGGTTTTTCACTGGCTTGGGAGGCACTAGAGCCACGTCATTATGTCACAGAGGCACTACAGCCACGTCATTATGTCACAATGACACTAAAGCCACGTCATTATGTCACGTACGCACTAGAGCCACGTCATTATGTCACAATGACACTAAAGCCACGTCATTATGTCACAGAGGCACTATAGCCAATTCATTATGTCACAGAGGCACTAGAGCCAATTCATTGTGTCACAATGACACTAGAGCCAATTCATTATATCACAGAGGCACTAGAGCCAATTCATTATGTCACAGGGGCACTAGAGCCAATTCGTTATGTCACAGAGGTACTAGAGCCAATTAATCGTGTCACAGGGGCACTAAAGCCACGTCATTATGTCACAGGGGCACTAGAGCCAATTAATTATGACGCAATGACACTAGAGCCAATTCATTATGTCACAGGGGCACTAGAGTCACGTCATTATGTCACAATGACACTAGAGCCAATTCATTATGACACAATAACACTAGAGCCAATTCATTATGTCACAATGACACTAAAGCCACGTCATTAGGTCACAGAGGCACTATAGCCAATTCATTATGTCACAATGACACTAAAGCCACGTCGAAATGGCACAGAGGCACTATAGCCAATTCGTTATGTCGCAATGACACTTAAGCCACGTCGTTATGTCACAGAGGCACTAGAGCCAATTCATTATGTCACAGAGGCACTAGACCCAATTCATCGTGTCACAGGGGCACTAGAGCCACGTCATTATGTCACAGGGGCACTAGAGCCACGTCATTATGTCACAGGGGCACTAGAGCCAATTCATTATGTCACAGAGGCACTAGAGCCAATTCATCGTGTCACAGGGGCACTAGAGCCATGTCATTATGTCACAGGGGCACTAGAGCCACGTCATTATGTCACAGGGGCACTAGAGCCAATTCATTATGTCACAATGATACTAGAGCCAATTAATTATGACACTAGAGCCACGTCATTATGTCCCAGGGGCACTAGAGCCACGTCATTATGTCCCAGGGGCACTTGAGCCACGTCATTATGTCACAGGGGCACTAGAGCCAATTCATTATGTCACAATGATACTAGAGCCAATTCATTATGACACTAGAGCCACGTCATTATGACACAATGACACTAGAGCCACGTCATTATGTCACAGAGGCACTAGAGCCACGTGAGCTAGAAGACAGTTGGTCCTCTCTGAAAACCACTGCTGTAGTTTTTTTGTTTTCATCTACATTTTGCTGAACTCTCTGGTTTGTATTTTTTTTAATTGAGAGTCCCAAACGTTTCGTTGCGTATTAAAAGCTGCCACTGATGTCACCGGATCCTGTTTCTGGATCAGCAGTTGTGGTTCTGGCTTCCTGGCTGAGGGCCTGTTCTTGGGCAGTGGACACGGAAAGAAACCGGTCCCAAATCAGGCGCTGACTCAGAACCAGCCCCGTAACCGCCCCGCTGGAAAAGGGTTATCATTTAGCTGGTGAGGTAGCGACTGAGTCGCTGACCGGATTGTTCCGAGATCCTGACCTCAGATGTGGGAGGAGTCAACGCGGCCGCCGGAAATCAGCTCCACCAGGATCCCAGCGGTCCGGGCTGGACACCAGACTGGGTTCACAACGCCGCCATCGGCAGCGGAAGACGGTTTGAAGACCGGGTTA
>JBBDHG010000335.1:0-37500 GCA_037951165.1 Lophius americanus
GAGGTATTCCTCGAGCCGTCTGTCCCGGCTATAATTAAAATAGCAAGAAATTCAAACCCGCGGACAGGAACCTCCTCAAAAACAAAAACAGAAAAAAAGAAGTAAAGAAGCCAATTGTGGGTCAGATAGCATAATAACAAAAAAAAAAGAAGGATAGAATTGTGTGCAGAAGGGAAAATAAACAGAAAACAATGTGAAAACTGCGTGTTGAAAGAGAGCGGCGATAAGGATCGCCTATTTAAACAAACCTAATGCTTGACTGCTTGTTGTGAGCTACATTTCCTACATAAAATATGTTCTGTCACTGATATTGGCTCTTATCTAAAGCGAGGGAGAGGCAGGCAGAGTCGGGCAGCCTGTGTGCGAGCGATGGGCTGTTTGTGGAGAGTGATAGAGGCCCAGAGCTGGAGATGGCGCGCGGATAACGTCCGTCTGTCTGTCAGGCGTGCAGGCGGGCCGGGAAACGCGGGGGGGACGGAGACGGAGGAGGGGGCGGGAGGAGCGCAACGCTCTGGAACGCCACTCAGGCCTCCTCCTGAGGAAATAGGTGACTCCCAACACACACGCCCCTCCCTCTCCCCCCCTCCTCCTCCTCCTCCTCCTCCTCCTGCATCATACAAGTCCTGTCAAACGCCAGTTCACTTGTAGGATAATCCCCGGTGGACCACGACAACAAAGAGCGGCGAGTAAACAAAAACGCAAGCTGCCTATGCTCCGGAGCGACACGAGGGTCAGTGCGAGAATGTAAGGTGGTCGTCTTGGCCTTTAATGGCGTCTGACCCCCCCCCCCCTCCCCCTTATCGTTATGTCAGCGACCTTGGAGTTAGACGGGCGCTCGTGATGAATTAGCCCGGTCCGCTGAGAATGGAGCGAAGTCAAGGCCGAAGCAAACCGGGTCTCACGCCAAACAACAAAACGGTCCGATTGTGAAAATCTGGTTCCATCGCAAAAATAACTAGACATCAGTGGTTTACCACCCCCAAAAAACCCTCCATCCCCTGCATTGTACGAGCCAATCCACCTGATTGAAATCTTCAACTTAGATGTGACGTTAAGTCCAAAATGTGATTTATACGAGAAATACTGTTGAGAAATCACGACCCGATCAAATGTGTTTTTTGTAAAAAAAGAAAAACAAAAACTCCCCCTAGTGAGTAAAATGTGAACTATTACAATAATATACGATTTATTCAAGATAGATCTCTTTAATTTGATTTGTATTCAACTAATTTGGACCAAATGGAACCAATGGGTTCGCCGCTTTTGTCCGATAAACACTGTTTTTCGTAAACAGTAAAGTATGATTTATGAATTAAAGATAGATCTCCTGTAGTCGATTCATATCCATCAAATTTCTACTCAATCAGACTAACCTCCATCTTGAGGCGTTCCCATGCCAGAGAGTTCTGGGTCCGACCCCGGTTCTCCTTCCAGTTGGACCCCTCTGGAAAAACCTCCGAACACAGGCAACCTGAAGGGTCCCGATCCGATAATTAGCCAACTCAATTGGCTCCTTTTGACTGGAAGGAGCAGTGGCTTTACTCTGAGCTCGTCGCCTTATCTCTAAGTCCGAGCCCAGACCCCCTTTCAACAGAAGCTCATTTCAGCCGATTGTATCTTTGACCTCATTCTTTCCGCAGTCCAGGCCTGAGCAGAAGGTCTGGATTTGGGGGAGCTCAGAACTGCATTTCTGCTGTTTGCAGATGATGTGGTGCTGTTAGCTTCATGAGTTTGTGTGTGTGAGTGTGTGTATGTGTGTGTGTGAGTGTGAGTGTGTGTGTGTGTGTGTGGGGGGGGGGTCGTGGCACGTATAAGAATGCATGTATAAGCATCCAGGTGTAATAGTCGCGCCTCCCCACCTGGGCCGTGGAATCAGGGCCACATATTTAAACAGGATTATCTGCTGGAATAAGGTCTGAGATGCAAGATGCTACCGGGCTGAAAATTCCATTTGTCAGATCACTGGCTTCCATGAATACTTAAGAATGGCGGCGTATGGGTGGGGTGGGGGTTTGTGGGGGGGGGATCAGCTCCTGAGTATCCCAGACTAATTACACTTTGAGGAGACAGCGATGCATTTGAAAACAAATATATGCAGTGGATTTAAAGATGGAGAAGCCTTTAAAGTCAAACACGGCGACGTTTGGAAGATTGTAGATATAATACAATATCTGGTCAAACACAGAGGTGGGAGGAAGAGGAAGAGGGATTACCAGACGATTGACCTGAAGACGAAACACTTCCGAAGTAGACCTACTGTCAGGGAAATGAAAATACCACCTTTGTTCCGCTTGTTTCAGGGAGTAAAATATGAGCTATTAGAGTTGATGTGATTTATTAAAGTTAGATCACTCTGAGTCAATTTATATTCACCATGTTTGGACTAAAACAGTTATGGCCCGAATACTTCAGGAGATAAAACTCCCCATAGTGTCAGAAATCTATAACAGACCATTCCGAAAATTAATCCAGTTCTTCCTCACACTACGTTCTATCCAAATATACAATTAGAAACAAAATCATCAAACAGGTTTTGAGTTATGGTCGAAAAACAGTGTTACATTCCCTTAAAACTAAATCGGACCTAGAGTTGGCCCGAAAAGTTCCCCCTAGTGTCCAAAATGTACGACTGACATGTCCCAAAATGAATATAGTACTTCATCGCACTGAAGTCTACCTAAGTTTACAATTTGAAAATGATCCATGGTATAGTTTTTGTGTTATGGTCGAAAAACAGTTTTTGCCCTGAAAAAAAAAGCTTCCCCTAGTGGCTAAATTATGAACTACGGTCGAAAAATTTGTTGTTAATATGACCGATCACCTTGACTCGATTCTTATGAACACGATTTGGACTAAATCGGCCCAACGGTTTAGAAATTAAGGCCAGAATCTCTTTTTTAGAGATAATGCTAAAATTTGCACAATTTTTCAAATATAATATGAAACTACGACGTTTTAAGTGGAGAAACTCAGCAGATATAAAAGTAAAGATCGTATTCGTTTGTCGCAGAATTGTCCTCTTTATTCGAGACAGCTGGAGAAATTTGCTGCATATTGTTGACGTGACAAACTGATCGATATTCACCCGCCGTCTGGTCTGAAGTTTTTCCCCTCGCAGACGGTCCGAGCGAGGAAACGCCGGCGCTCACATGAAAGTGACTTCAGCCGGCGCTCGATACATCAGCGCACATTGATTGGACCTTGAATTGACATTCATACATTTTACAAAACACGGCTGAGGTCCTTAAACTTCAAGAAGAAAAAGTCCTTTAAGATTATTGAGATCAGATATGACAGTAATGCAAACAACCGCCTTCAGAATCGATGCAAATGCTGAGCTGCAGTAATTATTTCTGTGATTAGTATCGACCAGCAGACGGACGCGTTTACATTCTGAGGGTAGAAGAGTACCCAGAGTGTGTGTGTGTGTGTGTGTGTGTGTGCGTGTGAGTGTGTGTGTGTGTGTGTGTGTGTGTCAGTGTGTGTGAGGGTGTGTGTGTGTGTGTGTGTGTATGTGTGTGTGTGTTTGTGTGGAGGTGTGTGTGAAGGTCTGTGTGAGTGTGTGTGTGTGTGTATTAATGTGTGGTATGTGTATGTGTGTTTTTCTGTGTGTTTGTGTGTGTGTGTGTGTGTGTGTGTGGGTTTGTGTGTCAGTGTGTGTGAAGGTGTTTGAATGTGTGTGTGTGTGTGAGTGTGTGAGTTTGTGTGTGTGTGTGTGAGTGTGTGTGTGTGCGCGTGTGTGTGTGTGTGTGTGTGAGGGTGTGTGTGAGTGTGTGTATGTGTATTAATGTGTGGTACGTGTACGTGTGTTTTCTGTGTGTTTGTGTGTGTGTCTGTGTGGGTGTATTAGCGCTGTGTGTGTGTGTGTCAGTGTGTGTGAGTGTGTGTGTGTTTGTGAGTGGTTGTCTGTGTGGGAGTGTATGTCAGTGTGTTTGTGTGTGTTCGTGCGTGTGTGTGAATGTGTGAATGTGAGTGGGTGACTGTGTGTCAGTGTGTGAGTGTGTGTGTGTGTGTATATGTATTGATGTGTGGTATGTGTATGTGTGTTTTTCTATGTGTGTGTGTGTGTGTGTGTGTATAAGTTCTGTGTGTATGTGTGTGTGTGTATGTAGTCTAGTATAGTGTGTGTATATATATATATATATATATATAAAATATAGATGTAGTTCTATGTTACTACATAATTGTATCTCTGCTTCTTTGAGATTTTTCACCGTAACTCAAAAACTCTTCCATGAATCATTTTCAGGTTTTTCACACACATAAACCTTCATGTGAGGAAAAAGTGGATTGATTTCCAGAAAGGCCTGTTCTGTATTTCCACCACTAGGGGGAGCTTCATCTCCAAAATCAGTCTCGGGTTGATCATTTGTCAATCGTTCTGATTGAACCCAAATCCTTTTTCCATTTTTCACAAAAAAATTCTTGTCCATCAAACAAAGTTTTGTTTCCAAAATCACCTTTTCATCCAAATGTGGTGCATATCTCTTTTCCCCCTCACTACTAAACGCCAGCATTTCTCTCTCACTCGCTCCAAACTGTCATTCGTGCACAACAAATAAAAAAATCACTGTCAGCGCCGCATAATTACCGGCCCAAGAAAGAAAAGAAAGACTTAAATGTGAGTCGCTTACACAAGCCCATTAAAGCCATCCACTCTCTCTTTCCTGCTGGTTTGAAAGCGAGAACAGGGAGAACAATATCCCATTAAAAAAAAAAAGAAAGAGCGTTTCTGCGCCCCACTCGTTTGAACGGGAGTGAAGTGTCAGTGTTTTTAGCCGCGGATTAAAGCCCGATAGCACTCGCAGGAAGAATAACTCCCCCCCCCCCCCTCCTCCTTCCTGTTTGAAGACTTGTGAATACACACAAGGAAAGACGGACGTAGAGCGGCAGAGAAGAACAAACAGAAAGAGCGGCTGAGCGAGAACAAACGGGCGGAGGGGGAACATAATGGAAGAATGCTTCTAATGCGCCGCCTGTAGAGGGTGAATTAGGAGGCAAATAGTCTGATTATTGTGTGATGTGCTGCTGGTAGCGGCGGCGATGGTGGGATCTTGCCAGCCCCGGGATGCAGATAGAAACCACCAGGGGTACAGGAGGGGAAGAGGCAATTGTGATTTATGGGGGAGCAGCGGGCTGATAAGGAGGCTCCCTTCATTTAACGCCTTATCGGCTGCGTTAAAGAAAAGGCCACAATTTGCGGCATTCTTAAAGCCCCAGATGTGACTAATCTCTGCAACCTTCCAGACAATCTGTCTCAGGGAAAGGGAAAAAAACCCCGATAGATCACCCCACTTGTCTGCCTGATCTCCTCTACTCCCTCTAGTGTGAGCCACAGAGGGAAGCAGCGGAGGGGAAAACCCAAAAAAAACACGATAATAAGAAGATAGAACTTTTTTTTTTTTTTTTTTTGTTGGACTTTCTCTATCAAAGCAAACCTGCCGCCTCTGGAGAACTTCTTTATTAACGCTGAATGAAACAGGCGCCTCGTGATTCTGCCCGGTGACGCCGGGGTTCAGGAGGCGAAACGTCGGCGTTTGGCACGACGTAATTGTGCGACGCTTTCTAAATAATGGAACAACAAGGCATTATATGGTGCAAACATGCTGCAACTTAAGCCTTTGATGTCCTGCTTGACTGTTTGGTTGAGCTCGTAGTACATGCATATACACGTTAGCATATGCATGCACCATTAGCATGCATATGCTAAAGGCTAAGGTGCCAAGAATGGAGCATATTCAAATATGTGACGAAAAAAAATCGGAAAAATGTGTATTCAAAAAAATCGGAAAAATAGGACTTGCCTCCATGCCAACGGAAAAGGAACTGCAAACTTTTGTGGACAGACTTTTATCTTCGGATAAGAAACAGCCGTGGTGAGTCAAATGGACTCTTGTAAAATTTTAACATCTGTTGGTTATTGCTGGCTGGAGATGGTTGCTGGTGTTGTGGTGTGAATCAGGTCCATAATCAGGTCAGGGTCATCATCCTCATGGTCAGGTGTGGGGTGGAGGGGTGGGGGGCGGGAGCATGAAAGACAGCATATACCTAATTAACATTTTATATCACATTTGTTTCATTTATATATATATATATTAAGAAAATTGTGAAATTGTCAGTTTTGTGGATTCATGGGAGCGAAATGCCGAGTCAGCATGACGATAAACAAGAAGTTATCCGTCCGCCCAGCTGCTCCTCGTCGACGCCTCCTTCCTCCAGACGGAGGCTTGGTGGAGTGAATTAGTGAGCGTTGGAGGTCCTGCCTGTGAATTACAGAGCGGCGCTAACTGTCTTTATGCCAGACGCCAGGATTTCCAGTTGTTGAAAAGGGCTGCAGTCATTTTGGCAGACTTTTTCAATTACAGAACTTAATACCGTTTCCGCTCCTCAGATGCTCGGCACAAAAAAAAAAAAAAGAAGAAATCTGTGCGAGGTGAAAGGCGACCTGCATGGTTGATGAAGACGCTTTTGAAAAACTTATTCTGAACGATTTTTTTTCTATTGCAATTTTCAGAGATTTGAGTTTGTATCAGTTTCAAGCAGCAGAAGGGCAGGAAACGCTACCGTCACATAGAATGTAGCATCCTATCCTGACAGAACCGACCCGTGATCGGCTTTGATTTTACGTGTTTGACTTCAGAGAGAGAGAGAGAGAGAGACTTCTGGGTGAGCGACAGAAGGCGGGAACTTTTCTCCTATCCGATCAAACCTTTCCGAATTGCAATGTCGTCGCCTTTTTACACGACCTGTGATCTTTCCCGACCCGGTTTCGGCTTTTCTGACACGTGTAGATGATCCGGTCTCCATACGTCCATAAGGTGGCGATGATGCTACAATGAGCTGGGCGCCAACCACCAACAAGCGCCCAAAAGATGGCTCACCGATGTAGACCGGTACTGTTTCGAAGTCGCCATATATTTAAAATGCTGCCACTGGGTCGTACTATAAAAAAGGTTCCGTCACATTTTTCAATAAGAAAACCAAAACAGCTGAGCGGGACATGAAAGGAACGCTAAAAGACTTTAAAGCGAGAACCTGGAGTCATCTTGTTTGACCTCCGGTCGTCCGAAAAACTGCAGAACAGCGGCGAAAGGTCCAGAAGATAAAAGTAAGCTATTTAAGAAACATCAATCCTAAACGCGTCTGTTCGGCGCTGAAATAATGGACTCGCACAAAAGCTTTCAAATATTATCCTAATTACAGAAGACCTTTCCCAGAGCTCTGCAGCTGTGAGTGTGTGTGTGTGTGTGTGCTTATCAGTGTGTACCTGTGTGGCAGGTGATAGAGGTGAGAGTGGAGGCGGCGGCGGCGGCGGCGGCGGCAGCAGCTGATGGAGCAGCTAAGCCCGAGGAGGAGTTAACGGCGTGGGCCCGGCCTGCCTGTTGTTGCCGGAGACCTAACTGGAAACAGATTAAGGACTGTGCATTTATCTCTGCTTGTAAATGAGTGACTGGCCAGTGTTGTTCCTGCCAGGCCGGGGTATTGGAACAAGAGGCTTAAGATGCTATCAGGGAATGCTGTGCCTGCAGGCACTCCGAAGATTATAAGGCATGGGGAAAGAAAAAGGAAGAGGCAGTGGGAAAAGTGTTGACAAACAACCAGGGGTTATTTAGCATTAATTATATGCTAAGCTAACTCCTTCCCTGACCCGCAAACACAAAGCTTACGGGGCCGTAGGGGTTCGGCGTTCCTTTTTCTTTATCAAGGTCAGAAGTCATCGGTTCGGCTCGGTGGGCTCGGAGCGCCGTGCGCCAACAGACAATGAGTATCATGGTGGAGGGACGCGGCGGAGACGCGGCCGCGTTCATCCGGCCAGACAAAACGCCCCACATCCGAGGCCGCCGCGACGCGCCGCCGGGTTGTTGCAACGATCCAGTCCAAAATTAGTTTTGCCTTTGATGAAAGGGCGCTACGTGTTGTTAACGCGGTTTTGCGATTTTGTTTTCCTGAGTCTCTCCAAGGGGCTAAACTCTGATTTGCTTGTTTTTAAACTTGAAGCGCTTTAAGGATTTCATCATTTTTTTTCCAGTTTCCAACTTACCGTCGCTCCTGCAGAGATTTTCCCCACACCGATGGAATGTGGGGGTCCACAGAACGGTTCTGGAGCTTCACCACAAACCATAACACAGACCTTAGTGCGAGGAAGTACTGGGTTGATTTTTGAGAATGTAAGTTTTATGTTTCCGACACTAGCTGGAGCTTTATCTCAAAAAGTTTTTCGGAACAAAATGTTTCTTGTGTTTTTTTTTTTTTAATACTACGAAAAACACTTTCTTCCAGAAATAACTCAAAAACTATTTCGTAAATCAAATTTTATGTCAACATAGACTTTAGTGTGAGGAAGGACTGGATTGAATTTGGGAAGGACGGTTTTATATTGGGGCGAGATTTATCTTCAAAAGTTTTCAGGCCATAACTTCTCATATTTTACACACGTAAAAAAAATGTTTTTATAGGGAAATTTTCTACGATAAACATGAATCTGAGGTTTTCAGAAATGGGCTGTATATGAATCAAACCGAGGCGATCCATCCTGCCTGTATTTTACCTATTTAAGAAATGTTCAAATCAGGAAATAAATACTATAAAATCCGAAAAATACTATAAAAATACTATAAAAAATGCCCAACATTTGAAACATTTCAGAAATTATCCAAGAAATAAGTTTCCCAATAAGTCCATTTGGTCAATTTCATTCCTCAAATAATGTTTATTTTATACATTTATTGGGAATTGGGTTTGAGTTCCTAGTCTGTACACTACAAAACAAATATTCCATATAAATTACGGTAAAATACGGGCAGCTGTGGTCGCCATAATTAGGCTACATAAATCCGGCTACATAAATTACCACAAATTTTTTTTTTTACCGTAATGTGTTTTAACATGGTCACAGTAACTTACACTTTTTTTTAAATCTGTATAATGTACGTTAAAATACGAGCAGCTTTGGTTGCTATAATTTTACCGTAAATTATACCGATTATTTTCTTAAAATTTTTTTTTTTTTTACAGTATACATTATGTCTTGAACACAAATAAAGGAATATTTCGTAATGTGACTTTAGTTTTAGGTGGAGGCTGGAGGCGTGTGGCAGGGATGGTGGTGTTTGGGCGCCTCGGCTCTGGCTGACCTCATGCTGGGGGCGGGACCTGGGAGGATAGAAGGAACGAAAGCAGCAGCAGAAGTGAAAACTCTGAGGAAGATGATGTTTGCCCTCCTCCTTTGAAATGTCTGCTCCAAACACTCCTGCAGGAGACGGCGCTCTGTGAGCGCTTGTTAACTTCACTGCTTCTCTCTTTTAAAAGATGCTGGTTGCGAACGATGGAGCGACCCCGTCGGGTTTGTAAAGTTTCGCCGCGGAGGTCGGAGGTCGTCGGTGTCAGATGTCGTGTTTGAGTGTCGGGACCTCCGAGTCAAAGAACAAGGATGTTTTTATTCGCTCAGGTCGGATAAATCTGATGGACCAACATCAACTCCTTACCTTCAATAGACCATAATGCAATGCTGCCACAAGACGCAACTTTTGTGGGCGCTGAAAAGAAGCACGTTACAGATAGTTGAGTTTTCGCTCCAACGTATCGCCGTACAAATACAGAAAAAACTGATCGGATCTAAACTTTGTCGCCTTATATCTCCTTAGATCCTTAGTATCAACAAGACGACTCAAAAACTATGCCGTGAATCATTTTCATTTTTTATAACCACATAGACTTTTGTGTGAGGAAGAACTGGATTCATTCTTTTATCTCCAAAGGTTTTTTGGGGCCGTAATTTCTCAGCCGTCTGTCCGATTTCGTCGATATTTGGTGCAGATGAATTGACCCGAGGAGATCTATTATTTAAATGTCGTGTTTTTTAATGAAAAACTGTGTTTTTCAGACGTGACTCAGCTGGTCTGTTATAATTAAACACCTACAGCCTGTTACTATCATATAAAACGATTTAAGCAGCACATAAAGTAACTAGTCCTCCCTGGCTGAAAGGGTATACTTCTGATAAGCCCCCAATCCCCCTGCATTGTACCATCAATCCGCCCTGATTGGACTTTTTCTTACCTGTGGTGTCCCCCAGGGCTCCGACCTCGCACTCTTACCTTAGCGTACACATGCCGCGATTAGCATTAGGTTCAATCCGACATTTCCCAATGAGAGGTAGCGACACACAATGAAAGGGTTAAGGGTTCGACGACGTCTGACGCTCTTTGCTCCCCTCAGATAAAAGTGGCTTAAGTCTCTTGCAACCTTCAGCGGCGCTCAGCCATGTTTCCCTCACACCCCCTTTTTTCTTTTTTCTTCTTCTTCTTTTTTTTCCCTCTCTCAAAAAGAAACATGAAACAAACCAGAGAGCAAGCAATTTTATTGTTCAGTGGTATCTTTAATTGTGATGGAAAAGGATTATGTAGATTTCCGTAAGCCTCCCTGACAAGACATATTTTAAAGTGAATAGGCCACAGAACAGGAATATGTGTCAGTGGCGGAGGCTTAGCCGAACGTCTTCTCAATAATAGGGTAATCCCGGAGTCTGGGGATCCCTCATTTAGCCTCTCAGCCGAGAGACGATGTGCACCGGTCTCCAATTATAGCCCATGGTCTCTCCCCGAGACAAAGGACGGGACTCAGGCTGTGTGACTAAGTGTCATAAAGATATTGCCTTTATCTTTAGGACTTCTTCCATTATAGAGGAGCACAAAGCGGCTTTGCCAGGAAAAAACCTTCTTTTTTTTTGTTTTGTTTGTTCGTGTTGTTGTTTTAAATCGTTTTCCAGAGACACAGAAGAAAGAAAGAAAAACATGAATTCGACTCTTTGCTCTTTAGGTTCGATGTGGCAGAAAACTTTTGTCCGGCGATGACTAGAAGAGCGTTTGGCTTGAGTAGGAAAACAAAAGCTTAGAGGTGTTTGTGTTTGTTTTTCTCCTCTGACTTCACAATCAGTACCATCGTCATCATCGCCACCATCAATCAGGTACAAGGACACGTGGTTTAACGTCGCTTCTATCATCGACAGAGTCAGATTGAATGAATGGAACCTTTATTTTTACGTGTCACCTGTTTTCCTACAATCGAAATAAAATAAATGATATATATGTATGTATATATTTACACTGTATAAACATATGTAATTATTTATATGTATATTTTTATATATATATACTTGTATTCCACATGACATTTTGAAATATACATAGTGCTTATACAAAAACAAATTCATATCATACACCCTAACTCGTCCTTATAGAATCCAACCTCTCTCTCTCTCTCTCTCTCTCTCTCTCTCTCTCTCTCTCTCTCTCTCTCTCTCTCTCTCTAGAGTATATCCTTTAATCTCTAGACTATCCAAAGACTGTCCTGGAAGATTAACTTTTGCGGGTATAGCTCCCCCTAGTGTCAAAAATGTAAGACAGACAAGTCCCTATAATCAATTCAGTTCTTCCTCGCACTAGGGTGTAACTGGCTATGAAATTTGAAGACGAAAGATTTTAATCAGGGGGATTTCTTGTACAACGCAGGGGATTGGGGGCTATATGGGGAGTTCCTGAAGAACTACCCACACAGACATCAGTTTGAGGATGAACTGGATTGATTTTGGGAAAACGTCGGTCTTACGTTCTTGACACCAGTGGGAGCTTTGTGCCGCAAAAGTTTTCCGGCCATAATTCCCCAACCGTTGGTCCGATTTGGTCCAATTTTGGTGCCAGTGAATCATTTAGAGGAGATCCATCTTGTAAACCCGCGCATAAATATTTCACCAGAACATGAACTAGAACCAGAGAGCTGACCTGTAGACGTACGCGGGTCGAGCCGCGTCACCGAAACAAAGAGTTTGAAGTGACGACGGCGTTTGATTTGTGTAAGGGAACAAACAAAGGCTAAGACTAATTGCTGCTGGAGGTCAGCGTTCCGGATGCGTATTCAAATGGCGGGGGTGTCGCCGGAGAATTTATAGCCGTCACAGTTATTTAAGAACCTGAAAAGGCAATTTCGCAGAGAACCTGCAGAGAAAAGGGGGGACATGAAAAGTTGTGAAGAATTGATGATGGACTCTTTGAGAGTGAGCGAGATAAAATTGACCATGAAATCTGGAGCTCGGAATTAAATTGGTTGGAAGAAGAAGGGGGGGTGAGTAAGGTTTGGAGGTGTGATCACGCTCAAGTGTTTTTGAGGAAATGCCAAGGTTCATTTGCATAAATGGTGGGATGCATGATGGAGTAGGAAAAGATTTGTTTGGTTAAAGCAGAAGAAATGAAGTAAAAAAAAGAAAGAAAGGGATTTCAGTTCATTTTGGGACGTCCGCCTCCTCATGACGGTTCACCGGGACATCACGTTATTTTATTTTTCGGTTTTGATCACCTACACCGTAGAAATTTGCATTACATCACTTTTTCTTTTTTCTTTTTTTTATATTAAAAAATAGTTGCATATTTGATATCTTTCATGTTAACAAGATAACTCAAAAACAATTCCTGGAAAGGGTTTTATAACCACATAGATCTTTGTGAGAGGTAGAACAGGATTGATTTGAGGAAACGTCACTTTCCTATTCCTACCACTAGAGGGAGCTTAAATCCACAAAGGTTTTCGGACCATAACTTCTCAATTCTTGCTCCAATTTACTCCAAATTGGTTGCATATTAATCAAATCAAAGATATCTATGTTGTTTATATCTTATTTTACACTAATACGTCATATTAAACCCACTAAGGGCAGTTTGGGTGGCCCAAATTTACCTTATATGTACCTCCTCTCGGAGAACAAACTTGTTTTTCTTATATTTTTACTGTAATTGTTCATATATCCCTCATAAGTACGTCAACAGTTCAACAGTTTTTTGACCGTCACTTCCCAATCATCCAGTCATTTGTGTCTAAGGAGCTAAATTCAGTTCATATTTTATCCACTAGGTGGGGCTTCTTACAAAAAAAAAGTGTTTCGGACATAAATTCCTAATCGTTGGTCCGATTTAGCCCAAATTTACGTCACATGAACCGCCTGAATGAGATCCAACATGTATGTTTGTCATGTTTTACTGTCGTTGTTCATATTAACACATTCACATTTAGAAGAGAAGACTCCCATTAAGATGATTCCTCTACAGTTAAGTCCCTTCCTGGCCTCTGGAGTCTGATGGAGTCCGGTTAGGGTGCGATCTGTGGCGACCCCCTTTTGTGCATCACGCTAATAGAGAACAAAGAAAGTCAAAGCGTGGCGCTATCAAAATAGATTCACCAAAACCAATTGTGGGATATTAGCTGGGAAAAAATGACAGCGAGGGAAGTGACGAGAGTTTTTCCGCGGCAGATGGAGTTTCCTCTTCACCATGAAATTCCCCTACTTGGCTACGAAGAAAAACAATTCCGGCTGCCGCGTCGAGCAGCCTTCCTCTCCTCTCACCCAGCCGGCGACACCGGGAGGGTAAGAGAGTGTGAAGCCTCTTTAATTGCCTTTGGTCACCCACAACGATGAACCGGAGACGCCACGCAGCTTAGCAAAGGAGCCGGGCAGAGGGCCTGATAGATATTTTATCGCCCGAGTTAACGGTTAATGAATTCCCAAAGTGAAATCTGTCACTTCAGAAATAAAGAGGAAGGCAAATTAAAGGGAGATAGAGAGAGACAGGGGAAGAAAGCAACTGGAGGGGGGTGACACAGTTTTAAAATGCGCTATCTCTCGGCCATCCCCGCTTTTTTTGAATGGCATAAAGAAAAAACTCAGCCTCTTTCTTCTTCTTCTTCTTCTTCTCTTCTCAGCCCACTTCTCTTCTTCCTCCCTCCCATCCTCCTATCTCTCTCTCACTCCGCTTTTTTCTCCGACACACACACAAAAAAAGAAAAAATTCTCATGAATGATTTATATGTGTCTTGTTATCTGCGACGATTTCTATAGACCCCGACGCATTCACCAAGACATTTGTGGCGTAATTGTTAATTTTAATGCCATAATGGCTTCAGATGGGAGCCCTGATTAGACATTTATTACACAATTAAACGAAACATACTCAAGAATCACAAAAGCCTGCCGTAATTATTTCAGGCCATTAATAAAATGGGCATTAAATTATATCGGACACAAAGGGGAAGTGAAATAGATTTCCATTAGAGCAATAGAGGCAGAGAGGGGTAATAGATCCTGCCTGAATTCACTCTGAAATTAATTGTTGCCCGGCCTATTTCCGCACACAGTGGAATAAATGAATGAGAAGAGAGAGGGAGAGAGAGGAAGGAGTTGGTGGCCGTGAGAGTGAGGGGAGGGGGGGTTACATTAAGAGCCTCTGATAAAAATAAGAAAAACCTTTTGTTTGACGTAATACAATGGATCCTCGATTCAAGAGAGAGAGAGAGAGAACAGAGAGAGAGAGAGAGAGACCAATTTCAATCTCAGTCCGACCCCTCCGGAGTTCTGCGCCGGGGTTAGAGCCTCTTCTTAACTTTTGCTTTTCTTCTTGGATAAACAGCGAGGTCCACCTGTGAATGCCTAAATGCGACGGCGATGAGAGTTGCAGAGCGTGGGTCAACACAACGCGGGCAGAACGCCACTGTGGTGTGGAACAAATGATTATGGCGGGAAATCAATCTTTCCCTTCTTTAATGAATATCCTGTCGGCTCCAGGGCAGATTCTCCGGCGATTTGACAGCAAGTCACCTTCCGGCTGTAATACGATGGAGGTGAAGCTCCAGAGACCAAATGATGGCAGTGAAAAGGTCACCCCCCCGCCCCACACACACACACACACACACACATTATTATAATAGTCTTCTAAGATATATAGAGCTACAACTTTATTGTATCCCCGAAAAGTCGGGGACAACGCCGCCTCTGTTAGCGCCATAACTCAGAAATAATTTCATGCTTCATTTTCAAACTTTATGCCCACATAGACCCTAGTAGAAGGAAGAACTGGATTGATTTTGGAAAAAGTTGGTTGCTTACATTCAACACTAGGGGAAGCTTTATCTCGAAAACTTTTCAGGCCATAATTTCACAACCGTCCGATTTTATCCAAATTTGTTTCACGTGAATCCGATCGAGGGAATTTGTCGCGTTTGTATCATATTTTGCTCTAATGGTTCGTATTTTACTCACTAGGGGGAGCTTTTTTGCCTCAGATCCTTTGTGATAGCGCCATAACTCAAACATAATTTCACGGTTCATTTCCAGATTTTAAACCCTTTTTGACCTTACTGCGAGGAAGAACTGGATTGATTTTGGAACATTTCAGCTGTTTATTTCCCCCACTTTGGGGGGCTTTATCCCCAAATCTTTTCAGACCGTAATTTCACAACCGTCCGATTTAGTCCAAATTTGTTGCGGAGGAATCGAGTCGGAGAGATCCATCGTTGTACATAAAATACATACAATACATTGTGTTTGACTGTAAGAGTACATATTAGTACATATGTACTTTTTTTCTTATTATTAGTATTATAATATATATACTATACTAATCCTAGTATAGTATAGTACTGTTTGGTTGTACTTTTTGGTTGTTTTAACTGAACAACAAAGTCATTTTTACATTAAGTTAACGTTACGCTAGCTCAAGTTAGCTAACCTTAAATATTGGAAAATTTGTGTGGTGGGTGATATAATGTCAAAATAGCGATGACCGAAACATAACAAGCTAGAAATAGTGTGTAAACCGTTTTCTGTTATAATCAAATGTTTTATTAGCTAGTTTGCTCGCTATCTTTCCAGCTAGCTAGTGAATTATTTCATCGAATCTTGACAAAACTCTATGAAATAAAATCTTTAATAGAACCAATAAAGTAACCCATGGCCATGTAAGTCGAATAAATCAGATTTCGGCTTTTATTTTTTGCCTGCTGGTTGTTTTAACTCAACAACTTAGTCGTTTTTACCCATTTCCGCGTAGAAAACATGAGCCGACATGCTGAGTTAAACTCAAACTGAGCATAAACTCAAACTAAGTTTAACTCAACCCTTGAGTGGGTTGGTCCTATTTAGAGCCATAATTGGGTTAGTATGCAAAAATACGCAAAATTTGGATTATTCCTAACCCGGCGTTTTTTACAGTGTTCGCACAACTATGCACAGTAAAAACATAAACGCAGCGATGCAACTGTCCACCACAAACAAATATTAAAGTTCTACACTGATAACTCCATTGTGTTCCGTCAATATAATGTGAAGTCAAGAAGAAGAGGAGAGAAGAAAAAAAAAAAAAGAGCAGTTATAATGGAAATATTAAGAGAATTTATTCCTTCAATCTGTGAACAGTGAGATTATGAGAGTTAAAACACTTCAAAGCCCGGCGTACGGCACAGACTCTCTGAGAGCGTCTCAGACGGGAGCTCTAAATTGAACCGTCTTTTGAACTAGTGATCTCATGAGATCTTCTGTAAAAGAAATGGGGGCCGATATCTCGCAGGGCTCCGACAGATCATTCAACAGAAATTAATTAATCATTCACTGATACAGATTTGTAGAATTGTGATATTTTTTTTTTCCTTCTCCATCAGTCCGTCTGGCTTCAAAGACTTCCCCCGTTCTTCAAGCGTCTATCGTTCATTATTTCACACATGGCTTGTCTCTGGTTCTGATTCGACCAAACCTACAGAGGAGCTTTTTTGCCCCGTAAAGTTTTTTTTTCTTCCCTACTTTGTGCTAAAGGATGGAAATTCTGCAGAGAATAGAGGAACAAAAAGACGGGGTTACGCAATATGTATACTGTGATGTCTGATTCCTCGTCATCCTCAGGAGAGTTCTGCAGCGGGTCTGGAGGTTCTGACCCATGATGAGTGAATAACCCCTCAGATCCTAAGATCACTCCGGCGTCATCCCCCCAACCCCACTTATCCTTGGGTTGAGATAGAGAGATAGAGAGAGAGAGAGAGTGATAGAGAGAGAGAGGGAGAGAGAGAGAGAGAGAGAGAGTGGGAGAGAGAGAGAGAGGGAGGGAGAGAGTGATAGAGAGAGAGAGAGAGAGAGAGAGAGAGGGAGAGAGAGAGTGATAGAGAGAGGGAGAGAGAGAGAGAGAGAGAGAGAGAGGGAGGGAGAGAGTGATAGAGAGAGAGAGAGAGAGAGAGAGAGAGGGAGAGAGAGAGAGAGAGAGGATAGATGGATGGATGGAAGGAAGGAAGGAAGGATGGATGGATGGATGATGGATGGATGGATGGATGGATGGATGGATGGAGGGATGGATGGATGGAAGGATGATGGATGGATGATGGATTGATGGATGGATGGATGGATGGATGGAAGGATGGAAGGAAGGAAGGATGGATGGATGATGGATTGATGGATGGAAGGATGGATGGATGGATGGATGGATGGAAGGGTGGGTGGATGGATGGAAGGATGGATGGATGGATGGATGGATGGAAGGGTGGGTGGATGGATGGAAGGGTGGATGGATGGAAGGATGGAAGGATGGATGGAAGGATGGATGGAAGGATGGATGGATGGATGGATATTTTCCATATTTTCCTAAGTAACGATCTGCAAAAGCCACAAGACTTCGAATTAAGAAGATTAAGAAGGGCTCCACAGACGACTCACACTTTTTAGCAGAACCTGTAACTTTAATTAACATTGCTGCTTTTTGGTCAGGTTTTTATATAGTTATTATTTTATTTTTCTTATTGATGCTTTTATCTGCTTTTACTTTGTAGCACTTTGTAAAGATTTGATCCAAATGTAAAGTGCATTATAGATTAAATGTATTATTATTATTATTATTATTATTATTATAAGAAAAACAATCTGCAAAAGACAAAAGACAAAAAAACCCCCAAAAAAACAAACTTTTCTTTTGTTTTCAACAAAAGAAAGAAGCTTTTCAGACATATCTTCACATTACATTTGAAGAGTTCAATCAAAGGGATTGATAGTTTAATGCAGGGGATGGGGGCTTTTATGGGGATTCATACATGCTCTTGGGGACGACAGCAAGGCGCCTAGTTTATTTTAGTGGTTTATAGTTTCTGGATACTTTTCTGTACTCCATGGTTTCTCACAAACATACTTACTGTCAGACACTGATGAGTATTACGTTAAGAGCTATGCTAGCTTTACGCGGGCCGAGTGCTAACCAAACCTTTACTGCACTTGACTCCTTAAGTGCAAACTTTCTGCTTAAATAATCTCCAAAATCATCCTAATGCCTTGCCCAAAGTGCTTGACTCCTTTTCTCCCCTCGTCTTGTCTTGTACTGTGCTTTGTTTCACGATCACATGAAAATTTGTCTCAGATGCAAGTATAAAATCTTAGGCTTGGTAAGAAAGATGTGCATTCCATTTGAGTGAGAACAGAACCATGGTTTCTACCTTTGCACACAAACGGCTTTAAACCAAACTTAATTTCAGGCATGTGACAGATCTAGAGAAATCTCAAAGGGTCAGGATCAAGATTTAAGATAAATGTTTCCTTGTTTCAGTCTTTATGGGTCTGGTAACGGCTTATAAACTTTGTACCAATTCTATTTCAGCTCATCTTCTTCAGAAACTGTTGTTCATATTCTCAAGATTATCTATCATAAGTCTCTGTCTGTGAATTCTGTGCCGTCCGATTTGAAAGAGTCATAGTCCGGCTTTAAAGAGCCTTGCTTAAGTAAACTGCTTTATCAAAAACAAGCAATCCATTTCTTAAACAACAATCCTGCTTTTGCTGCCATAGATAAATTATGTTGACCAGGGGTAATTTATGATTTACCAAATTAATGTCAGGACATCAGAACCTTTTTGCTGCTTCTGCTTTATGCTAACAATACACCTACACAGCATTAAAGCCGGAGGTTATAATGTTTTGGCTGGTAGGTGTATTAAATGAATAGCATTTAATATGTAAGATACAATAATAAATATGCTTGAATCTTCCAGTCCAGTAAGGTGTACCCCAGGGGTTCCGTCGTGGCCCATGTCTTGCTAATGGGTTGTATATTACGCTGACGACACTCTGCGATATATCGGTAACTAAAGATGACCTGACCAACTTTGCGACTCCTATATCGAAGGGAAATGTCTAAAAATGTAGTGAAGGTTGGTTTTGAAGTTTCTACTGTTGAATACCGACAGACTTACTTTTTTAAACCGATAAAATCTGGGCATTTGTTGGAGAATTTGAATAATTACATCAACGAGATTATAGTGTGACCCAGTGGCAGCATGTATATGCTAAAGAGTAAGGGGCCGAGGATGGGTCCCTGGGGGGCACCAATGAGGGGCCATATTAACCATGGCTAGTGAGAAAGTCCCCTACGATAAGACGCAGTTTTTATTGGGCATATTAATTCGTGGGGAGTCTTTCATAGGATAGTAATTTCATGAGTCAGATTTCTTTTAACTGTTTTCAAAACAGGCATGACTAAACGATTCCTCGAAATTAAGATTGAACAGATCAATTCCTTGTTTTCTTTTCTTTTCTTGAGTACATCAAAGGGGAATCACTTCCTCGTTTCCAAAAACTGGACAATCAAACCTCACCTGGGAGTGAATTTTTATTTATTATTCATATCAAGAGAATGAAAGTATGACTATTTTAAGAATGAGAAAACATTCATACAGCAGAGTCGCAGCTACTTACCTGCCACACCCAGCTATGAGCTACCTGTGTACTTTAATACCTGTTTCTCCGGTCGTTCTCGTTGTATGACCCAGTTTTGTTCGTATAAAGCCGCAGCTTGTCAGCCTGTGAATATCATCCTGCTTTGTTTCCCACGAAGTGGATCTCGAAGAAAAAATCGCAAGATCTCAAAAATATGTGTTTAGATCTCAAAAATAAAAATTGTCGTTCTATCTGCAAAGCATGGAAGCACACCGACTAATCTTCCCCATACTTGTTAAGTGTCATTTTGAGCTTGAGCAGAAATGGTGCGCTATGACTTTAAGGAATGATTTGCAAAAAAAAAAAAAAAAGGAAACAAAGAAGCAAATTTTTTTCTGTGTGAAAAACATTTAAAAGATCTTAAACTTGACGCGCTTTGAGAATCTGTGAGTTGAAACTCCCTCCATGGCTACTCTGTATATACAGTATTAGCGTTTAGACGTGCAGCTAGCATCGAGCTAAACAAAAAAAAAAATTCGGGAAATTTTCCCGTGAATTTTTTTAAATTCAGAGAACTTTATGAGTTTTATGAGATCAATCCAGTTTTATATTTAGGTGTATTTATTGACGTCAAACTTGATTCTTAGTATATATTTTTCCTGGCTTGTACGATTTGTAGTTGCAAAAACACGATATTTTCTCCTGAGAAGGAAAATCTTCAGGATATGGAAGTTTCACATTATTTTTTTATTTTACCTGCTTCAACAAAAACAGACGTTTCCCATAAAAAAAAAAGCCTCATTCTTACACTTTTTTCTTCTTTAGGGTTATTTTCATTGATTCATTCATGACTCTAACTCAAGATAAGTTTCAGTCAATGAGCGTTGGATCTAGAGTCGACGCTAAATCCTTGCTTCGAGCGGCGAAGGTGATTTATTCGTACTTGTGCTGCACGGTCTTACGGAATAAAAATAAGGGTTTGTCCATCAGAAGGTCGGATTCTGTCCGAACTCTTTCTCTGATACTATAGATGAAGTCATGTGACAGATTCTACAAATAAGAAGGTCAAATCATTGAAAGAGATCCATTTGTACATGTATTTATATACATTTATATACCTAAAAGTATAAAAAATAATACCTTTCTCTACCTATGTGATGTAGCCGTATGAATTTCCACATCAAAAATTCGACATCAGAACCGGAGATGTTATCTGTGAGTCCCGTCGGCCCGGACCGCGGGTCCACCGAGACCGGCAGCATGATTGGTGTTGATGTTTTTGGAGACTGGACTCCGTAAAGAGGTTTCTGATTTCCCCTTGCATAGCCAGTCCAAAGGCATCTGTTAAATTCTGCGGTGGACCTTAGGCAGGAGGAAGTCCGACTCTGGGCCTGAGCTGGGCCTGAGCTTCGTGGCTCCCAGTCTGGACTGGTTCTGGACCAGCTTGTTGTCGGACTCACAAACACCAAACAACTGTCACACGTTCCTGTTTTTCTCCTGAGGGGGGGAAGAGATGTTTTTGGAAACCAGCAACAATAAGCAGAAACATAGATGGGAGGAAGACTTGACTGCTCCCAATGGTAGATTCCTAGACATGAGGAAGAGGATGGTGCCCTCAAGGCCCAACTTGGACTGTCTCATCTGGAGGAAGGCCCTGGAAGATAAAACGGATGGAAGAGTAAATATAAGTAGAACAAACTACAGAACCATGGCCGTCCACCGGTAGCTTTTTGAAATTTGTCTTTTATTTACTTTTGTTTTGTGCATAGGCAAACCGCAGGTGGTTGTTCTGATGATCACAGATGGTTGATGGACCGGAACCATCATTCTGGAACCGGAAAAATTGGCTACTTTGATTCTACCTCCAGAACTTTACACACCACATGAGAGACAGACAGGTGGGCCGGGCTCTGACTTAGTAACCTGCACATTCAAACTCCCCATCTCCACCTAGTCCTAAAGCAAGTCCATCATGACCAGTCCCAGCAGAGTCATCAGCCACCACCGCTAGTATCCAGTCTCCAAAGGGGGTTAGATATACCATGCTGCTGCACAGGGCGGCGACCTGTCAATCATTATCCCCCCGAAGAGTCTGGGTCTCTTTCTAATTGTCTCATTCTCACATATCATCTTCTGAAATAAACTCTCATCCTAACGTCATTCTCTGACTCGCCTGGTTGAAGTATTGCATCGTAAAATACTTGCGTACATCCATGATATGACGCCTATGTCTGAAAAACAGTGTTTCTCGTTGTAAAAAAAACCCTCTTCACTCACTAAATTATGAATTATTAGAGTAAAATATGATATATATGAGATAAATCTCATCGAGTCGATTCATTTCAACCAAATCTGGAGTAAAGGGGATTAACAGTTATTTATTTATGGACGATAAACAGTGTTTTACGTAAAACACAGCGCCCCCTAGTGAGTAAAATAAGATGTACACAAGGTAGGTCTCATCGAGACGATTCATATGCACTGAATTTGGAGTAATTCGGACTAACGACTAAGAAATTATAGCCCGAAAACTTTTGGAAATGAAGCTCCCCCTAGTGTCGGAAATAAGCAACCAACATTCCCAAGGTTTTTAAAAAATAATTTTTTTTTTCATCCCTGAATGCTCCACTGCTTTCCTCACCAGCTGGAATTAATTTCCACGCCAGTTATTTAAAACACATTAAGTGTCATTTAATAGGTGCATATAATACTACTTATTGTACCTTTATTAGTGCTAAAAAAATATATACTTCTATGTCATTTTTTAATACATAACAGTTCCCATTCTAATTGCCGTCTTATCTAGCGCGTCACAGTCTCCCGCGAAAGGCTCCGATCCCGCCGCAAAGACGACCAGCAGCTCCTAAATGAGTTTTTTTTCCCCTCCTAATGAAGGTCAGGAGAGAGTCCCATCTTTCCTTTTGTGATAATTTATCCCTATCTCCTGTTATCGCTCTTGCCCCTTTAATCCTAATTGTATTGTATAATTGTGTGAGTTGGACCTGGTAGTCTTTGAGGTATTGGCCCTATCCTTTCATGATTACCTGATGCCTTGAACCTTTGTTATTTCCCTCGCTTCCATCCGCCGCGGCACAATAAAGGAGAGAAGGGCTTAAGAGTAGTCATTTCACCACATTCCATTCAGCTCGGATTTTTCCAACACCCAGAAAGTGTCACAAAGATATGATATATATATATATATATATATATATATATATATATATGTATATTTTTACCCGTAACATATGCCCCCGCGTCGTAAATACGGCTCACATTCCGCTCATTGCTGTTTTGATTGCCTCTCAGAGTCCATGAATGCGCCTCTGAACTCCTAAGCAGATACTGCGTTGGCTTTTTGGAATTATTTCTGTATCCGTGAAAGAAATTCCTTTTACGCCTAACGTCGTGACTATAATAGCAAACAATTTGAGCACACAGAGTCGGTTTTTTTGAACCTTTTCCAGGGACGACTTGGCAACACAGTCTTAACTGAGAACAAAGTCTTGGCCGTGAAGACTGGGTCTCTTATTGTGAAAGGATAGAATACTTACTGTAAACATGTCTTATAGGCTCTGGACTCCAACGCTTCAACGACTGATTGAAACATTTCTGTAGCTTGCACTGTAAAAGTTGTCCTTGGAAAACGATGGCAATAGACTCGTCAAATGGCAACAGTAAAATACTGTTACATTAAATGCATTATATCACCTTTATAGACACGGGCTATTATCATAAATAAATAACTAAAGGATTGATAACTTCAGTATTCGCTTTATTGTTTAAAAAAAATTCTCAATTTGACCCTAAAATACAAATTTTTGTTGAGAATAACATAGAAATACTGTAAGCCATTAATTACTGTAAAATAAACTGTATTATTCTGACTGAATTACAGATTTTGCTTTTATGTACATTTAGATTTATAGTATGAAACCTTTAACCCCTTAGCAAGAACATATCTTAATTACAACAAATACATGTTAAAAATAACAACAATTTACAGTAAAGTTATTATTTTTACAGTAGATTACCTTGAACAGTTTTACACTATATCTGTTTTTTATGATATTTTAATAGAAAATATAGATCTGGGCTTAAAAACATACAAATGTAAAAATAAGGCGACAAACCATTTTCACTTTTGTAATACCTGTGTTAATACTTGTGTAATAACTGTGTAATAACTATGTATTAAACGCGTAGCATGGTGACCTCACTAGATTGAAGTCAGGTTTTAACTGGATAAAAAAAAAGGGGTTAAAGGTCCATGTTTGCTCATTTGCATAAATGGGTCGACAAATAATAAAGGCGTTTACACATATGTAACACCTGTGTAATATCTGTGTAATAACTATGTATTTAATGTGTAACATGGTCGCCTGTTTGGACTGACGTCAGGTTTTAAATAGATTTTTTTTTTTCAAAGGTTAAAGGTCGAACTATAAAGGCGTTGTCCTGTAAAACAAACAAAACAAAAAGAAAAGTTGTTAAAGTTGAGTGATCTCACATGTTTGTTTTTTTGTATTTTGTTGCAGAAACCGTCACTAAACGGGGTGGAAATACAGTAAAAGGCAGTGAAATGTCGACCCTGGTTTTAACAGTTTTTGAGGGGAGGACGTGGGAGTGGAGAGGAGAAAACCTCTTACCGCTTCAGCACCGTGGACAGTTCCGGTGGCGGGTGGCGGGGCTTACCTCCGCGCGCTCCATGGGAACCAAGTTGGCTAATAGGCTCTGTGCGCGCGAGGGGCCGCTCCCACTCACTTTTTAGGGGTTGACATGGATGGAGATTTGATCCAATAGGTGTGTATGTGGTTTTTTTAGAGGAGTATGTCACACTTGTTTAAATCAAACTTTCTGACTCAGTCGTCCTTTTTTTGTTTTATTTTATATGTATTAACACTTATTGACATCTCAAATAAATAAATCAGGAATCCGCCACACACGTCTAGAATATTAATTACCTCTATTCTCGCTGCTATTTATCCAATTTTTTTAAAATGTATTTCTCCTTAAAAGCACATTAATCTATTTACAAGCTGCAATTTCATAGCAGCTCCGTACACTCTCCCATAATGTAACGATTATATTTCATACAACTGAAGAGATACTACCGACGGGAGAGAGGAGGGAAAAATATATAATAATAATAATAATAATCATCTCAATCCCCGACAAATTAAAACCCATTGCGTTTCTCATTATCCCGTTAAATTGTCGAGGGAACTTCCAGGCGTGCATTTATGAGACAATCCCGATTCTGAATAAGAAACATAGTTGACTTGTCCCTCGTGAGCAGGAAGGAGGTTCAACCCCCCCAAAATTATTTGCCCTTATCTCCTTCATTGATCTCTAAATGAAGCCTAAGCTGCCGGGCTGTTCGCTGCTCGCCGACAGATAGCATGAGACCATTTAAAACTTCAAATGCCATGAAATACACGGACCGAACATGCATAAAATACCTGACGGTGGTCGATGGACATCAGAGCTGTCGGATTTTTTTTTTTTGAGGAGTCGTTTCGTTTTGTAAAGGAATACAGGTCCGAGCTTGGTTTGGGAAAAAATAAAAAAAATAAAAATAAAAATTCTGGATGCGTCCTCGTCTTTGGACCGTCAGGTTCTGGAGAGGGTTTCCCTACAAAAACAAACAAAAGCAAGTTTTTCAGCGTAGTTTTAAGGTTTAACGTTTGGACAAAAAAAAAACCCCGATATGATATAAATGTTCTTGCTGGAGCCCCGATCTGCGCATGCGTGTGCGGGGGAGAGAGACAGCGAGAGAGAGAGAGAGAGAGAGAGAGAGAGAGCGTGGTTGAGACACGCGTGATGGTGAAACATGGGAACATCAGAGCAGCAAAAATGTGTTTTTTTTCTAGTTTGCTTACAAAAAGAGAGAGTATTTATACTATAAACTGTAAACTATAACAGCCAGTTTATATTAGAAATAAATAAATCTATGAATAAATATGTCTGTATGACCTCATTTCCGTGTATATAGTGTTGTTTGAGAGGACTTAACGGTTCATTTATATAATTATGACAACAGAGATTTGGTGAAATGTTAAAAAAATAAAATTAGTACTTATGATGAAGTAAATACTTTTATTCCTTTGTTGTCATTCCAGCATATTAAACGTTCCCTTCTAGAATTTCTGAAATGAGAATGATGAAAAGAAAATATATATATATATATATATATATATATATATAATTAAATAACATTAAAATAAAGACCACATGGTTAAATAAATACATAAATAAATAAATGTAACTAACTAAACAGAGCTGACTCTAATTTGGCTTCTATCTCCAATCACAGCATTCTGACGCGCGCGTGAGAGGGAGAGGGTAAAGAAAAGGATTTAAAAAAAAAGGAAAAATCATGTGTGTGCCTCTGGTTTAATAATCACAGCTGAAGGAATCATATATCAAGCACATTAGCCCGAGGGCTATTAGGCGGCGGTCCTCATTGAAATTTGCATTTTAAAACCATCGCTCCCTGCCTCTTTAAAAGCACACTGTCAAATTGATGCGGGCTAATGCAACAATTACAGGCTCACAATGATGCTCCTCTAAAGGCTCACAGTGGATGTCATAGATCCTCGCTGTTTGTCACTCTGTCACCACACGCTGCAGCTCCCCATAGGCCCCCCACCCATCATCATCCTCATGTATGGCTTTTATTATTGTAAAGATAATACTAGTTTGTTTTTTTAGTAATAGAGATAAAGTTTGGATTGAAGGTGCTTATTTGACATGTTTTCATTCCACTGTTGGAGATCCTTATCACAGCCTGGTTGTTGGAACCAGTCTGTAGCTGGAGGACATTAATATTAATGTTATCATATTCTTGGTATTATTTATTTACCGGGCGCAAATAACAAATTTATTATAAGCTTCATATGTAAAAAAAAATGTGGCGACATACCTTAACGGGTTCACATTTATGTAATACCTATGTTATAAATATGTAATAACTGTGTAATAACTGTGTAAAAAGGTCTGCATGTGGTGGGCCCTTTTAACTAGTTTATTAAAATTTAACAAACTTTGGATAAAAATGTTTTCATCGCCCTATAGATGATCCCTATAAGAAATATATAATATTATTATTATTATTATTTTTATTATTATTATCGTTAATATCCTTACTATGATATAAAAACAGACACAAATAGCAACTCTATTATTATAAAGTGTATATGTAAAACATTTGACAACAAACCCTAAAGGTGTTCACATATGTGTAATAACTATGTAATAACTATGTAATAACTATGTAATAAATGTGTAGTATTGTAACCTCTCTGGATTGAAGTCAGGTCCATGTTGCTCGTATATAAAATATATATATATATGGAAACAAACCCTAAAGGTGTTCACTTATATGTAATAACCATGTAATAACTATGTAATAACTATGTAATAAATGTGCAGCATGGCCGCCTCTTTGCGTTGAAGTGGAGAAATAAGAGGTTGAAGGTCCGTGTTTGTTGTGATTCATTACATCAAATGGAATCAGGTAGGAATCCTGCGTATTAACCCCTGCAAACACACACATAAACACACACACACACACACACACACACACACACCTCTCTCTCTGCATTTTTTTACTCCCGCCGCTCTTTGTTTATGCTGTAATGTACAGATATTTCCGTGGAGGTGCTGCGATCGCCGGTCTGGGTGCTGATTGGGTGCTCAGGTTGGTGAGTGAACGCCCTGCAGATTATGTCAGATTGCGTGCGGAAACCAAACCAGCCCAGCCTTTGAACTTCACCGCTTTTGGCTCGTATTCACGCTCTTCCGCTCATTTCCGAGCCAGGTGCTTGACGACCAACCTCGGCGAGGGAGAGCAAAGAGAGAGAGAGAGGGAGAGAGAGAGCGAGAGAGCGAGAGAGAGAGAAAGAGAGTGGGAGAAAAATCGCACTTTCCCGACTCCCGCAAACTGACTGCGGAACGCTGCTTTCACCTTTGAGGATTTTTTTTTTTACGTGCATGCGTGCGCCTCGCGTGTCTCTTTCCCCGCGCTGCCAGGTCTGACAGAGAGTTTGTGTCCGGACTCGAACAGGGGGGGAAAAAAATCAAATCGCGGCTCTGGATTTTTATTCATTTCTGTTTTATTCATTCTGCTGCTCGGGGGTCCCGGACGGGGCATGAGAGGTCTTCAGCGTCTGGACAGGTGAATCTTCTCCCCTCCTTCTCATTTTAACTTTTTTTTTTTTTTTTTCTCCCTGGGAATAAAAGCCGCACTTTTTTTCTAAGAAAGAAGAAGAAGAAGAAGAAGAAAGAGAGAGAAGAGCAAAAAAAAAAAAAGATGTCAAAGCCCGCCGATCACATCAAGAGACCCATGAACGCCTTCATGGTCTGGTCCCGGGGCCAGAGGAGGAAAATGGCTCAGGAGAATCCCAAGATGCACAACTCGGAGATCAGCAAGAGGCTGGGCGCGGAGTGGAAGCTGCTGTCGGAGTCCGAGAAGAGACCCTACATCGACGAGGCCAAGAGGTTGAGAGCTCAGCACATGAAGGAGCACCCCGACTACAAGTACCGACCCAGGCGCAAACCCAAGAACCTGCTCAAGAAGGACAGGTACGTTTTCCCGCTGCCTTACCTCGGGGACACCGATCACTTGAAGGGACTTCCAGTGTCCGCCGCGGACTCTCTTTTGGGCCCCTCGGATAAAGCCAGAGCTTTCCTGCCGCCGACTTCCTCTCCTTACTCCTTCCTGGACCCGAGTCAGTTCAGCACCAGCGCCATCCAGAAGATGACGGAGATGCCGCACACGTTGAGCACGAGCACTTTGCCCTACGCGTCCTCTTTGGGATACCAGAACGGCGCCTTCGGCACCCTTGGGTGCCACAGTCAGCACACCCACACCCACCCGTCGCCCACAAACCCGGGCTACGTGGTTCCGTGTAACTGCACAGCCTGGTCAGCCTCAAGTTTACAGCCCCCGGTGGCCTACATACTTTTTCCAGGTATGACGAAGACTGGGATTGACCCTTACTCTTCCGCACACGCCGCGGCCATGTAGGCCGAGCCCCCCCCCTACCCCCCTACCCTTCCCCTCCTCCTCCTCCTCCTCAGACTCCCTCTTTTTTTATTCATGCATGTAAATATATGACGGAGCGCGCGCGACTATTAAAAGGCACGAACAGTATTAAAATGCCTTGGACTTGCAACAAAAAGAGAGAGAGAGAGAGAGAGAGAGAGAGAGAGAGAGAGAGAGAGAGAGAGAGAAAACAATAATCAACTTTTCCCAGAGATCCAACAGGTTCCTGCCTGGAAGAGGATGTGATGTAAAAAAAAATAACAACAAAAAAAGGAAAAAAAAGGACGATGCCCCTAGTGAACTGTAAGAAATGTAAATGTTATAACATTTTATGGCAGCCGGAGGAAAAGGAGGCCTTTAATTTTATTTATTGTGTACGTTTCAATGCCGAAATGCTGATTTGTGTTAGATTCCTCTTTTGACTTCCGGAAAATTTGGCTTGCACAATTAGCGTCACCTGTATAGACCCGGGTTAGTCCACATTTTGGCACTGGTTAATTCTAATAGGGTCAGAATCAGGACCTAGTTAGGCTTGATTTTTATATGCGGGTCATATTGTTTATATTTATCCTAAAAAAAAAGAATAATAATCAAATACAAGTGGCACATGAAACTATTTAAGATTGAGGAAAAAGGAAAAAAAATACACCTTAATGTTTGATTTTGCCTTATTTTTGTTGGTTTTAAATCTCCCTGTGGTTTAAAGTGTTAATATAGACACGCGTCATTTTTTTTTCTTCTTCTTTTCTTTTCAACATTTTTTTTTTCATCGAATTCCGAAAAAAAAGGAGGTATAAATGTGTAATTATCATTTGAGATGGTAATTTGAAAAAAGTGAAAGAAAAAAAAAAAAAAACAGTAGTTGTCATGTTCTGGATTTCAAGGATCCTGTAGATCCAGAAGGTTGATCCCTCCTGCTCTTTGTTCACCTGTCCAACAAAGGCACTTCCAATAAAGACAATCTGTCTTCAAAGCTACCAACTTCCTGTTTTTGTAGGTTATTGGGTGTTTGAGACGACACACACAAAAAAAAAGAAAGAAAGGAAATGCTTTATTATAAAGGATCAAACTTTTCCTACCATTTATGCTGGGATGTTTCTTTTTCTTTTCTTTTGACACAATTTAAATCTAAGAATCCAACTTGATTTGAAGCTGATCAATATCGATAATATAGCTTATGGACTTCAGAATCAATCCAATCGATCCTTTTCTCCTCTGGAAGCTTTTCCGACTCCAATCATTTCCTCAACAGGACCTGAATTGCCTCCGAGTTTTTTCATCTCCTGTGTTTCAGTTCGGTTCCAGACTTGTTCGGCCCGCGCGCGCGCCTGGGAGGTGAAGGTTAATTTTTTTTTGTGTGACTCCAGAACCGGTTGATCTTCACATGTTTGAGGAGAGGAGAGGAGAGGAGAGGAGAAGGGAGGCCTCCCCGGAGGAGCTGTCTGCATAAATCACGGCTTAATTCTCTTAATTATAGCTTCCCATAATTGAACAAACTGAGATTTTATTCCTCTTACAGGGGAATTAGTGCGCTTTAAATAGGTGTTTTTAGACGAGGTGGGGGGGGGGGGGGGGGGGGGGAAACAAACCCTGTGATCATGAAGACATTCTGTTTAAACCTGTGTAAACTTGTGAATTATCGCTCCTGCTGTCAGAACAAAACAAAACAAAAGACAAAAACAGACAAACAGGTTGAGGTTTTAATGGTTTAAATTGGAGCTCCTCGCCGCTCGCGCTGAGGGACATTTGTGACTCTCGGTGGTCTCGCGCGCGCGCGTATTAATTACAAAAAATATATAATTTCCACATCCCAAATTGTTTACTTATCTGCCAGGAACATATGCTGAGAGAAGTAAAGATCCAGGATTCTGCACTGTTGCCCAAGGTGCAATTCAATCCTGCGAGGAAGAGGAGGGAAGGAGGGAGGGGGGGAGGAAGAGGGCAGCGGGGGGAAAGGCAGATTTTTATGACAGACTTAGTCCTTATCTGCGGCTGTAAATTAGGGTGATACTTCATTGAACCGAATGTGAAGTTTTGCATCAAACCCCCTTCAGCATCCCTGAAATGTCTGAAAGCAGAAAATGTTTGATAATTAATTTTTAATGTTTAAAATGTTAAAATGACTTTCAGGAGAAACAGCAGCTTTATTCGTTTTTCTTCTATCATAAAATAATAGACTTTTGGGTGTTTCCAATGCTACAATTACATTTCCCACATATTATTATTATTTACTATTATTTATTAGGTACAAACATCAAAATTATTACCAGGTTTATATGTAAAAAAAAAAAAAAAAAAAAAGAAGAAGAAAAGAAAATGACGACAAACCATAAAGGTGTTGAAATAAGTGTAATAACTATGTAATAACTATGTATTAAATGTGTAATATGCTCATCTCTCTGGATTTACATGTATACCACCGGCCTTTTAACGATTAGTTTTTCTAATTGTGCCAAACTTCTTTCTATTTATTTTATTTTCTGTGCTAATAGTGACAAACATATTTTATTTAATTTCTTTTTCAACACCTTTAATTATTCCACCCAGTCCTGGAAATGGATTGCGGTTATACATTCAACCCCCCCTCCTCCTCCCTCCTCCTCCTTCCTCCTGGAATAAATAACCCTGACGATAAACGTGAGAGGTATAATGGGAGGGAAATTATGATTCGAAATTATAGGGTTGGTTTTAAATCTCTCCCCCCTTTGTCCCCCCCTCCCCTCCCTCCTCTCCTTCCCTCCTTTGACGTTTTTATTGGAGCACAACAGAGAGAATTCAATCTGCCTTATCTCTCCGGGACTCCTTTTCTCCGCCAGATCACAGAGAAAAAGGAGAGGATAATTGTTCTTTATTTTATTTAATTTAAGGCGACAGCCGCCGCTTTCAGGTCATTTATATGCTTCATTTAGTGATAAAAGTCAACGAGGAGGAGGAGGAGGAGGAGGGGGACGCAGAGGAGAGACGCTCCACCTCCGCAATTATTACAGTCCCCCCCCAAAAAAATATAAAAGACAATGAAAGAAGGAATATTGCAGCAATATTATTATTATTATTATTATATATATATTTTTTAAATGAAAAGCCGAGGGTCTTTTACGTGATTGTCTTGAAAGGTTAGCCTGGAATCATCTCAATTAAAAGAAAGTAAATGGAGTTTAATAAGAGTTTAGTGGAGAAGGTGGTTTTGTATTAAGGGCGTTAAATTTGTATTTTTTTTCTGTAAATCAAAAAGAGGAAAGAAAAGAAACAAACTTGATTTTTTTGGAGAATTGATTGAGGAAAAAGTGACGATGACTGTCAGGAAATGTTCTTTAAATACAGGCTCCTCATCAAAGATGCGTTCATTCTGGCGCGTGTCGAAGCCGGATTTGACACCAATGTGGACTGAGAAATGATTTGGCGCGCGCACCAATGAGCTTGTGCGCGTGTGTGTGTGTGTGTGTGTGTGTGTAGAGGTGGTAAAAAACTGATTCTCATTCAGCATATTAAATATTGTCTCCCAAAAAAAAAAAAAATAGAAAATCATCACTGGCTAAATCCCAGTTTATCTAAAATTGAATCTGGGATTCCGTTTTAACGGAGGAAAAGTAAAAAAAAAAAGAAAAGAAAAAAAAACACAGATGTGTTGTTTGAAGGAGCGCGCGTGCGCGCGTGCGCGTGGGCTTGAATATTTTTTGGGGGTCCCTGGATTCTCATTTTGAAAGAAATGTAATGGTGAACGAGCTGATAAAGAAGAAAGGAGGGAAGCGGATGAGCTGAGAGAAAAGGGGGGGGGGATCACGCCACGGCTGTTTTATGTGCCGCGCCGACACGGAGGAAGGATTTACACCGGGACTTTATTCTTCACCGGAAGTGTGTTTCATCTCTCTTTAATATCGCTATTTATGTATTCACCGACCACGCACACTCACGCACACTCACGCACACTCACGCACACTCACGCACGTCTGATCCCGTGGAGTTTATCCAGATATGGCAGGATTTACATTCATCACTTGATTCATTTTCTGCAAAAAACAAACAAACAAACAAACAAACAAACAAACAAACTCTTCACTTGTTGGTGATTTTGAAGCATTTTAATTAACCTGTTATTTATGTATTTAGAGTAATAAAAGTCTGAACTTTCCTGAAACTCTTCAGGCCCTCAAACATGCTGATATTCTTTTTTTTTTATAGAAATTCCCCCAATAGAATAAATTCTCTATTAATCACTTTATTATATCCTTATTTTATACAAATAATCATTTAAATGTTCCTGCAGAGTTCTATTTCTGTAGGATTTAATAATAAATAATGCACACATGATTTCATCCTGGACACTTTTTGAATCATGTTGTTTCCCTTTTCAATTAAAATAAACATTTCAGCAAAAATCCAATAAATCTTCTACATTTTAAATTCTTAATTCTCTCCTTTTCTACATTTATTTCTTTTTTTTTAATACTTTTTTTTTTCTATCACAGATCCTTGATTTTAGATATCAGGCTGTTTTTTTTTGGGTTGAATTAGAAAACTCCTGCTTCAGCCATGGAAACTATTTAAACTAATGTTTGTGGGTTTTTAAATAATAATAATAATAATGATAATAATAATGAAGTTATCTTTAATTTGTGACCCTCTTGTTGAAAATGTCATTGAGTTTTGTTGCACCTAAGAGAAGTTTTATCTGATCCTTCATCATTTATTTAAGACCCAAATTATAGAATAAAGATCAAATAAGTCAAGAAAAATGTTCATTTTTATTAGAATATCCATTATAATTTGAATTAATTTGCCACTTTTACACCTAATATAAGTTTTAAAAGCTCATTTTTATTTATTTAACACCCGAATTATAGAATGCAGATGAAATAAATTGAGAAAAATGTGCATTTTATTAGAATATCCATTATAATCTGAACTGTTTTGCCACTTTTACACCTAATAGAGGTTTTAGCAGCTCATATTTATTTATTTAAGACCCAAATTGTAGAATACAGATGAACAACATCGGGACAAAATGTACATTTAATCACAATTTCCTTTATGAACAGGACTATTTACTGACTTATACACATCGGATTAGGGGGGGTTGGGGGGGCGACCTGCTCCATAATGCAGCTCTCTCCTCTTTACTTGGAGTCTTTTTAAAGGACTCTGCGTGTCAGAAGCCGCAGCTACCAGTGACCACTTATCAGCCGGCTTGATTTCCTCATGCATATTTATTATTCCGCTGCGTCCTTCCAGCTCAGACCCCCGCCGTAAATTAAAACCCCCTGTCATAATTTGCAGAACGCCGGTCGTCTCTGGGCTCTGTCTCACACTTTTGAGCGATGCTCTCTGGATTTGCATGGCGGCATAAACTCCCCCATATATCAAATGATGAGGATGAAGATGTTTTTTCTTCTTCTTCTTCTTCAAATCATACAGTGGATTCCTCATGAGTCATCAATTCTTTTTTTTTCTTCATATATTTGCCATAAAGTGAAGAAGTCAGAGGAGGAAAAATCACTTTGAGTCAAACAATAATCAGCAGGATAAGCAAAAAAGCAAGTTTTAAAAATACATTTGGGGGATTCTTTGAAATAACTGGTGTAGAAAATGAAGTTTTATGTTTCTAATATGCTTCTTAATACTAGATCTACTATCTTTGTAGAGAATGAAAATGTCATTTTTTTCATCTAATGTTGATATTATTTATGTAATATAAGTAGCACAAATCTAAATAAAAAATGAAAAAGCTAAACTGATGATGACATGAATTTTAAAGCTCTCATTCAGGAATGGAGATGCTGACTAAGCTGTTTTTATCGTCAGGCGCGTGACAGAAAACTCACACATAAATAACTTTATTTACTTTCATAAATAATAAAGTTATTTGCTTTTTTTTAAAATTTAATCTATTTGTTGTATTAAAAAAAAGAAGATTTTGCCTGATCAGCTCATCCTTAGTTACATCGAGCTCACGTGATCACGTGACTCCTCCCCCTCCTTCATTCTCTTCTTTAAAGAAACCATCGCTCAAAAAACTTTTTCTAGAAGTATTTGACATTTTTTTGGGTAAAAATGATTCTTTTTCTGACCTTACTTTATATTTTAAAACTTTTTTCTCCCCTTTTCTCATCACTTTTTTGCCTGTTTTTGTTTTCTCTCATGTCATTTTACTCATCCTTACACATTACACTGTAAAATTTACAGTAAATCACTGTAATACTGGACGACTTTGAAATTCAAAACCATATTTCACGTTAACAGAAACAATGATATATCTTAAATAAGAAAACAAAAGTTAAAAATGTAATAATTTATGTTCAGTTTATGTAGAAAAAACACAGAATTTTACTGTGAAAAAAGAAACTTTGAGTAAAATTACCGGAAACAAACCATAATGCAAGTTAATGCAAGCTATCCGATACCGTAAAAGGGTCATTCTGTCGGCCGGGTGGTTTCATGCGCAAAACGTTACTGTAAATTACAATTAATAACAAATATAGTCTGAACCTGCACACTATAAAAAAAAAAACATGAAAAAAACAGTTTAAAATAAAGATGTTAAAAGATTACCGTAAAAGTGTCATTCTGTCTACATAACTAGATTGTATTGGTATAAAAACTTAAATAACCAATTTTAACCATCAAGCAAAAGCATATCGTACGCTGTAAGAAAATAGAAATTTATACGGTACAACATTTAATGACTTAAGGTCAGATTTTGTGGTAATCACGGAATCTTACTGTGAAAATAGAAACTTTTTGTAAATTGTTTCATTATGTCTAAATGACCAGATTGTACTGGTATAAAAACTGAAATGACCTACTTTAACCATTTAGCTAGAGCATACTGTAAACTGTAAGACAAATAGAAATCTATATAATTTACGGTAAACTATTGGCAGCTGTGGTTGCTAGAATTTTGCCATAAGAAATACATTCACCACGTACAAATCATTACTGTAAATTAGAATTAAGAACAAATAAATTGTTAGCATGTAGCCTGCATTGTAGACATAACTGTAAAAAACGGTCAAATGGAAACAGTAAAATACTGTAGAAGTCTAAAACCATATTTCGTTATCTTAAATTATTCATTAAAAAACAGTAAAACATTTAATGACTTAAGGCCAAATTTTGTGGTAATCACGGAATCTTACTGTGAAAATAGAAACTTTTCGTTAAATTGCCAGAAACATGTGATGTTACAAGCGAGTCCTTACCGTAAATTCTTTCCTTATGTCTAACTGACCAGATTGTACTGGTATAAAAACTGAAATAACCTTCTTTAACCATTTATCTAGAGCATACTGTAAACTGTACGACAAATAAAGATCTATGTAATTTACGGTAAAATATTGGGAGCTGTTGTTGCCAAAGATTTTGCCATAAAAAATACAATCATCATCGTACAAAACATTACTGTAAATTACCATTAAAAAACAAATATAATGTGAACCTTTTCACACGGAAAGTACACTGTAAAAATTGTCCATAGAAATTACAGGAAAAAAATGTTAAATAAAGGATCATAAAGTTCCAAACATCAACTAACCGTACTATAAATTATCTTAAATAAAGAAAGATACTGTTAAATAACATAATTATTTATGGTCACAATATGCAGGTTAACGTTGAATTTTATTTTGAAAATACAAACTTATGGTGAAATTAATCGATAAATATCCTAATGTTACAAACAAATCATTACCGTAAAAGTATTATTCTGTGTAAATGCCATATTTTGCTTCCATGAAAACGTAAATAACCAAGTTTAACCCTTTAGGGAGAACATACCGTAATTTCTACAACGATGAAATGCTAAAACTACGGTATGTTTTTGTGAAATAATGTCGATTTCAAGCTTTAGAATTGATTATAACGTACTGTTATTTTTTTGTTACTAACTGTGTAACCGTGCACAGACAGACATTTGATCTGTTTTTATGAAAACTATGGAAACCACAGCTACAGCTTTGTAAAAATGTTTTTACAGCGTCTTTAAAGGAACCGTTTCCTCACTGATTTTTTCTACGATGCCTGAAACAACAGAAACAGGTAAAGTAAGACGACACGATGGAGATAAGAGGAAGGAAACGACATCGTCATTTAATAACACGAAGAGGAGTTTGCATCCCATAATTGTCCTGTTGGAGATTTCTGAGGATTCGATTAAGTTGAAAAAACATGTTTATTCATACATTGGGCTTTTTTTTTTTCTTCAAATTTACTTACTTTTATATCTCATCTTTTTTTATTTTTAATCTTCTTATCCCAATCTCAGTCAAGCTGAGGACGTCTGAACCGGGCCGGGTGGTGCTGAGGTAGAAGTGGGTGGAGGGTTGGACTGAGTTAATGTGTGTCTTCAGCAACGCAGTACAAAAGTAAGAATCCATCCACCTCCCTATAACTATTAGTAAAGTAACACTTATGAAAATGAAATTATTTACAGGAAGTGGATTTTTAAACTCATATCAGGAGAAAAATCTCAGATTTATTACAATCCAGCTCAAAAAACATATAACAAATATATAATATATATTAAATAGATGAAAATGGCTTAAATAGTTCTAATGATAATAATAATAATTATTATTATTATTACAGAAATGAGAATAATTATAGTAATTATAACTCTTGTTGTTTCTAGAATGAATGAAACCAACAATAAAAGTAATATAAGTAACATAAAATAATTTAAAACTGAATAAAATATTTAAAATAATGGGCAAAAAAAGTAAACTGAACTGTTAAAAAAACCATTGCAGTACTTCCACAGGCCACCAGGGGCGGAACATGACGGAACGCTCCTTTAGAGTGTTCGTGTAACCCTGGTGGTCACTTATAGTACTGCCGGTGGGTTTTTTTTCAACCTTGCATAATTCGTAAATTATTTTCATATAATAGTGGAAATAAAACAACAGATATATGTCAGATAAAGCAAGTTTATATTCAGTATTTCTTTTTAAATGCAACTGTC